>CADDXX010000070.1:2276056-2360997 GCA_902810485.1 Alauda arvensis | reverse complement strand
TGTGTGAGTGTCCCTGCCCTCTCTTGCAGCTGGAGTGAGGATGGTGTACCCGGCGTGCTTCGTGCTGGTGCCTCAGACAGATCTGCCTGCTCCCAGCTCCGGGGGGGCTCCCCACTGCTCCACTGCCTGCCTGGGGCCCCACCAAGTGCCTGCTGCCACCAGGGACCCTGCCATGTCCTCGGTCACCCTGACACCACCCACGTCCCCCGAGGAGGTTCAGACAGGTGGGAAGGGATTGGCTTCTGCACGAGGGAATTGCTTCAAACCCCGTGTTTGTAAGGGTTCTGTGCTCTGTGTGCTGCTGGGTTGGTGGGGAAAATCACATTTCTTTAGTCCTGAGTTTGTTGTAGTTAAAATTGGGTGTCACCAGTTGTGGGCAAAATGAGCTCAAACTCTTCTGTAAGCTGCTGAAATTAGAGCTGCTGTTGTAGTTGGTGGTGTTGCCAGGACTTTGGATTGCTCTGGGGAAGTTTTTGGGGTTTTTTTCCCCTCTGTGAGCATGCCTGTGTTCTGACACAGCTCCWTAACCACACTGTGCCCTCAGTCATTAGTGAAAGTTTCCTGCCAGTCCTGGAAGATTGGCTGTAGCTGTTCCCAGTCAGGCTGTGTGCCCTCTGCCCTGGGTGTGAGCAGTGCTCATGGGCAGCTCATTCAGCTCACAGCAGGTGACACTCACTGATAGTTTCAGGTGACTTCCATAAGTTTTAATCTGCAGAAGAGATTTTGTTTAATTTTTCCTTCCATGATCATCTGTTACCCAAGCCTGACCCTTTTTAAAAATCATAGTATTGGCTTTGCTCAAGTTGTTTTCTATTTCAGATCACCTTTATCAAAGATAAAGAATATCCACCCCACTTACAACATAAACACAAATGGTGCTTTTTAAAATCTCCTACAATAATCTGCTACTATTCCTAAATTTTCTGTGTGTTTGTATTTCCTAACACTGAGTCAAGAAGCTGCTTTTCTTCCTGTGGTGATTGAATAGTGGTAGACTCCAGCAGCCATTGTGTCACTGCCTGAATGTGTTTCCTCTGCTGCTGCTTTGCAGTTGATGCTCAGTCTGCCCAGAAATGGGTGAAGTTCTCCTCGGTTTCAGATGGATTTATCTCAGACAGTACCAGCCATCACGGGGGCAAAATCCCCAGGAAACTGGCCAACCAAGTGGTGGACAGAGTGTGGCAAGAGTGCAACATGAACAGAGCACAGAACAAGTATGTACTCACCCTCTGAAGGCAAAAATGCCAATGTTTTGTGTGTTCCTTGTAGCAATTAGCTCTGTTCAAGGTGCTGTGACTGCTGCTGGAATGTGCTTTCCTCTTCTAATCAGCCATTTCTAAAGAAGTTCATTTTTTCCCCCTGAACTATTTAGGAATGATTTACTTAGTTCTCAGTTTAATATGTCAGGAAAAGGCTCTTTATCCTTTCTTTGCTGAMTCCCTTGTCACCAAACTGCTCTTGAGCTTTGCCAGGAGATAAGAGAAGAACATATGTTGCTCCCAAATAACTCTCCTGGTATTGAATCCTAGGAGGAAGTACTCTGCTACATCAAATGGCTTGTGTGAGGAGGAGACAGCTGACAAGGTGGCATCCTGGGATTTTGTTGAAGCCACACAGAGGACAAATTGCAATTGTTCAAGGTACAGCACTTGGCAGAGGCACAGCCCAGTGATGTTCACCAGGCCTGAAGAGCTCAGGAGAGGCTCCTGAGGGCTCCTGCAGGAGCAATTAAGCAGTGGCTGCTTGCAGGAAAGCTGGAACAAAAATTTGTACCTCCTCTCCTAAATGTCATTGGAGGTCTTGAAATTCTGCCCAAGAAGTGAATGCAGAGGTTGGAGTGGAGTGAATCAGCTTGAGGGGGCTGCTGCCAGTGCAGGGACAATTCTGGGCTGGAATTCCATATGGATGTGGGCAGGAACCATCTCAGGGAATGGGAAGGGAATGCTCATTATTTAGGATTGCAGCACCTCTTCTAGAGGGCTGTGGCATCAGCTTTAAAGGGAGAAAGCTGTTAATCATGAGCTTGGAGAAAAGGAATAAAGCCCCCAGACCTGCTCTCTGGGAAGGGTGGCATTCCAKGGGTGGCTCTGTGGAAAACTGCTCCTCTGGGAGTGGGTTTTAAATTAGCTGGGGAAAAATGGGATCAAAACAAAGGGCAAAAAGTCTGAAATTAAATATATATAGGTGTATTTTTGAGGTTGCAATGCCACAGACTGTTAATACAGGTATTTAAAATAAATGGAAACATTAATTTCTTTGAATTCTCAATTTCTGTACTTATGGCAGAATATTAATCTTTGGGTGRCTGAAGTGTTGCAATAGGTTTGAACACTTTTCCCTGATTTAAATGTTACACTGATTACCTTGCAGGGAATATTGGTGTCTTAGGGAAAAAATTACTGTCTGGAGGATGTAGCATTTTGAGAGAAATGCATTTTTTAAAATTCCCTTATTGAAATGGTTGGTTAAAGTTCTGTGGAAATTCTCTGTGTCCTGAGAAGAGCTGGGATGTGGAGGAGGATGAAATGTTCTTTTCAAGGAGAATTTAGCTATGATAGCACTAGTTAAGAGCAAACCAACCAATTAACTATGAGAAATATGCAATTGCCTAAAGAGAAATTGCCAAGACCTAAACCCCCCTTATTATTCCATGTGTTTTGAATTCTAAGTGGAGAAAAACATGTGGATGTGTGTGAGAGTTTAAAGTAAAAATAGATTTTGATACCTCTTACCTTTTATCCCTGCCTAATCCTGTTTTTTCAATACAAGTGCTTCTTAACTTGGCTAATGGAGGAGTGGCAGAGAACTCCCAGGCACTGAGGAAGTACCTGCAGCTCAATGGCTTAATCATAAACATTTCATTCTGCACTCCAGTGTTTAGTGTGCCTCACTGTGTCAGATGATCCTGAAAGTTGGCATCTTGAACTTGCAGGTGAAATGTTTAAGCTCAAGTGCATTTACACTGAGCAGACCCAACTGGATTAATGCATTTAAGACACTGCATTTTCCTTTTTCCCACACTTGCTAAATTTGTAAGGAAGCAGCTCCAAAAGCCTTGTAATAGCTTGGAAATAGCTGCTGTAGGAGTGAGCTTGGCTTCTTGGTGTTAATTTTCCAGTCCTTAACCCAGTGAGGCTTGGGCAGCTCTCGTGGCTGGTACCAGTGTTTGAGTTCCAGAAGCCAGTCATTAATTCTTATGTTGTTCTACTGATTCATCAGTGCATGAGTTAAAAGTGAGGAGGAATTCATGTGACAATCTATTTCTGCTAAAGCAGTTAGAAAAGACTCTCTTCATTCTGAGGGTTATTTGTGTGTTTGCTCCTAGGACAGATGTAATAGATGTAAGGTGTGTAAATGGTGTTCTAAAATCACACAGTGCTGCTCARGTCACTCAAATGCTGGTGAGAAGGAAGAGGCAGCTCCACTTTGTGATGGTTTCAGYCTCAGCTCTCTCATGGGCTGTTCAATGGCCTAGAAGCAGGTTCTTATCTAGTGAAAAAGAACACCACAGACATATTTGAAAGATTAATGCGGACTCTTTCCCCCCCCTGTATTAATTCTGCAGGCACAAAAATCTCAAACCAAGAAATTCAGGTCAACAGGGGCAGGCCCCACCTGTGGGCCCCCAGCAGCCGGCGGCTCCCAAGCACAAGACAAACGAGAAGCAAGACAAAGGGGATAAGCCACAGAAACGCCCTTTGACTCCTTTTCATCATCGCGTATCTATCAGCGATGATGTTGCCATGGAGGCAGATTCAGCGAGTCAGAGGCTTGTGATGAGTGCTCCAGACAGCCAAGTGAGGTTTGCCAACATCAGAACTGCTGAGGGAGCCAAGCCCCCCGTGCTGCACGGGCCCGAGCTGCCCGGCTCGCCGCAGCCGCCGCCGCTCAGCCCCCACCCCTGCGACGGCGCCGACGAGGGGCTGCCCAAGGCTCCCTCCACGCCCCAGAGCCAGCATTTCTACCAGATGCCAACCCCGGAGCCCTTGGTGCCCACGAAAGCGATGGAGGACAGGCTGGACGGGCTGTCCCAGCCTTTCCCTGCCCCCTTCCCCGAGGTGATCGAGCCCACCGTGTACGTCGGCGCCGCCGTCAACCTGGAGGAGGAGGAGGCTGACACCACTTGGAAGTATTATAAAGTCCCAAAGAAAAAGGATGTGGAGTTCTTGCCGCCCCAGCTTCCAAATGATAAGTTGAGAGAGGATCCAGTAATACCTGCTGGACAGGAAAATGTAACATCAGTTACAGAGTAAGTGGTGCTGGGTGCTGGAGTGAGGGAACAGCAGGGCCAAAGGCAGCAGTTCCTCAGTGRAAGGAGCAGTAGTGCTGGGGGTGTGAGCACAGCTCTGGGTACAACAAGTTAATCCTGGTGAAATGRGAGCACAAAGCACTGTCAGATCTGTAGCAAGACTTTCCAGCTTTTTCTCATTTTAGCTCTGATTTGGCTGACAGCAATGGTATTTATTGTTACACTATAAAATTAATCTGCAGCCAAATTATGCCTATTTGGGACTTAAGTCCCTTCATTCCCACCCCCCTCCCTCAAAAGAAAAAACCAACTTCTTCACTTTAAGTATTTGCTTTTTTCATTATTTGAAGGAAATATGGTCTCAGTTGCAGAGATCCTGTTTAAGTTTTTTTCTCTTATTTCTGCTCCTGTCTTCACTCAGAAGAGCTGATGTTACAAGCCCCAGCTTGTAAAGCATTCTGCTCTGCTGCTTGTTTCCATTGGGATAAAGGAATTGGTCACTTCAGAWCCTGTTTTAAGTTTTAATAAGTTCCGGAGCTTAGAGCCATTGGAGGAAATAAAACTCTGGTTTTAGTGTTAAACTTGTGTTTGAGCTCTGTTTGAGTGCAGAATGAGCCAAGATTAATTTGATTAGAGCAAAAACAAACTCCCCAAGAAAGAGCAGCACCACCAAASCCCCAAAGCAGGAGAACAGAAGCCCTGCAGCAGAGCCCCTTGGCCCTGTGGGCTGTGTCCCTGTGTGCTGGGGTGAGCAGGGAATTGCTGCTGTCATCCCTGTGTGACAACACTTCCCTGTGAGGACAGGGCACTGGGGAGCAGGTGCTGACAGGGCTGTTAACAGCAGGCAGAGCTCAGCAGGGCTGGGATGTGCATGAGAGGTGACAAACTTGGGCTCAGGGCTGGCAATCCAGGGCTGCCCCCACTGCTGCCTCTGTCCATGCACTGCTGCTGATTAGGTTTGGCTCAAATTTTCTTATTCCTGCTCAGGTGAAAGGAGAATCTCACTGAGATCAAATTACTGAGAGCTTTGGGTTTTATTTCAGGAGCTGGGGTGCTGGATTTGGGGTGGAGGACAGAAGTGTGGAGTTGGTTTTTGTCCCACTGCTGGCACTGCAATGGCTGGGTAGGAAAGCTGGAGGAGGAGTAAACGTGGTGTAGCTGTTGCTCTGTRCTCACACACAGTTTTACACATTCTTTGTGGTCACTGTTTAAGAGAAATTTTCAATGTGTGCATTTATAGGATTTTTTAGTGCTTTTTTCCTTTGCCTTGAATTCACATCAGCCAAGTAGATAAGGAAAGATGGTTCCTTTTTTTTTTGATATGGTCTTTCCTGGTTTGATTTGCTAAGAAATATATATTCATAGGTGCACTGGCCTGGTGCCAGGGCAAACCTATGACAACAACTTACAAAAAACCCTAGGATATCTGGCTGTTAAATTCTCTTCCTCTGTGCTGCTCAAAAATACAGCAGAGCTGTTTAATTCCCCATTCCTAGAAAGTAGTTTCCATCTCTTTTTTTACCTTTTTTTTTCCCTGATGGCAATTTAGCAGGATTTAGAAAACTGGTTTGTTGAGCCTGGGAGAGCAGCATGGATGGATTTGCCCTTGTTGTTGGCTGTGAGATGTTTTTTGGGACAGTTTGTTGCTAGGAAGTGTCTTTGACAAAGTCAAATTGTTTCTATACTTGAGAGGAATGTGCAGGAACTCCTCATTTTGTTTGAGGCAGCACCTTCCTCACCTTTTGTATATTGGGGTACAGAAAATAGAGCTGCTTCAGGGGCACATCTACAGCTCATAATCACAACAGGTTTTTTCTTGCCAATATCTTTGTTTTCCTGGTGCAATGTTCCATTTGTGAAACCAGCACCCCCGAGAGAAAACCTTAATTTCTGTGTACTTACCAGTTTTGGCTCAGAATGTTAACAAAAGAAAAATGCTGATGAAGGCAAATGTGGTTTGATTTTTCTCATTAGTAAATTAGTTACTGGTGTGCTGCAAGCTTCATTTGTATTGATCTGAGTGACAGAAATGGCTCCTGAACACAGTGGCATTTGTGTGCTTCACTTGTGATTATTGCTTGGGCTTTTTTTGGGGAATGCACTGAGTAATTCTTTAGCCTGGTGAGTTTCTTTTAGTGGCTGTGGAGAGTTGAATCCATTTGTGCCTTATAATAAATGACAGCCATGACCTGGGATAGATTACTAATCTTTATGTGAATTGACAGTGCTTGAGGAGAGAGGGGCAGGATGAATCACAGGGCTGGAGCTGATGTGTGCAAGGAGGTGATATTAAATGAGTAATGATTTAATCTTCATCCCCAAAAGTTTTCTGAAGCTGGGGTGTGAAGGAAGGAAGTGGGAAAATGAGGTTGTTCTTGTAAAGGCTGTGTGATAGCAGAAATAATTCCACGTAATAAATGCTAAATAAATGATTTTCTGATTTTTCTTTCTCTTCTGTTCAGATTAATGGTGCAATGTAGGAAACCTTTGAAGGTTTCAGATGAACTGGTGCAACAGTATCAGAGTAAAAACCAATATTTAACAGCTGTAGCAACGGAAGCTGACCAGGAACCTGAAATCGATCCCTATGCCTTTGTGGATGGAGATGTGGAATTCCTATTTCCTGACAGTAAAAAGGACAGGCAGAACATTGAGAGGGAAGTGGGGAAGAAACACAAGGTGAGTAAAAGAGTGAGGCTGCAAATCAGTGATGAGATTAAAACAAATTGCCTTAGGCACCGGATAGAATTTAAATCCTTCTTCRTGTGTTTACAAGCAAATAAAAAACCAAATTATATTCTAGCAGAAATGATCAATGACATTGATTGTTAATAACAGCACCTAAATGTTATTTTGGCACACTGGTGGTGCCATTGCAGCAGGGTTTGTGAGGAAAAAGCTGCTGGATCAGTCTGGCTCAGTGGCCTCCCTGTGGAAATAGGTGCTGGCAGGTGCCTGGGGAGAGAGGAGGAACAAGGCCAGTGCTTTGTTCATGGGTGGAAAGGTCTGGGGGTAGGTGAGGTGAGCCCTGACTTGTTTCCTGGCCAGTGAATTGCAGTTTTTATTCTTTTTTTTGTGCTTTAGTGCAGCTATGTGAGACTTGTACTTAAAGCAAAAGGGCACCTACAGAAAAAGAGAAAATCCAACTGCACTGGGGGCTTGTCTGTGAAATAAATTTACTTGTTAGAATTAGTTATGTGTGGATGCATCCCACTCAGGAACTGGTACTGTTAGTGTGTGGCATCTGATAGCAAGGGTTTTTCCTTCAGGTGTTGCAGCAAGGGATCCACAAGTTGCTCTGTAAATTTATCCCCACACAAAGCCAGTGCTGGCAGCCCAAGCTGTGCCCCCCTGAGCCAGCAGCAGCCCCCAGCTGAGCTCACAGGATAATGAGAACCTGATCCTTCTCCAGGGACAGAATTCCCACAGGGACATCAAATACCTCCCACCCAATTCATTTAAGCAAACTTTTCTGTCCTCTTTTGCCAGGCTGAGGATGGCACATCCAGTGTCACCGTTCTGTCCCATGAAGGAGAGGATGCAATGTCTCTGTTCAGTCCTTCTGTCAAGCAAGGTAAAGAGGCTTTTTTCCCCCCACTCTATCTCAATTGTGTTACATTAATGGTGTCTTGCATAGTCAATAGGTTCTAGCAGGCTGCTGAGTTTGTGGTTTATGGTTTGTATTTCCCTTCAGTCTGCTTGGAACATTTCTTTGTTGCACCTTGCAAACAAATGTTGGCTATAAAATCCAAACGCTCTGAAATGGAAGGGCCCTCTCTGTGTAAGATGGATGAGTGGAACCAAGGACACCTGAGCCCTTGGATCCCTGTCCCCCAGCTGTGTCAGGAGGTGCTCAGTGAGGTTTWGCTGCAGAGGCAGTGGCAGAGCAGTGCTGTTGTGTCCCCACAGATGCCCAGCGCCTGGCTGCCCACGCACGCACCGCCTCCACCAGCCTGTTCCACGAGACCGACCTGGTGGTGTCCTACACTGACCTGGACAATCTCTTCAACTCTGATGAAGATGAACTCACAGTAAGTGATGGCACCTGCCAGGTGCCAGCCAAGAAACCAGCAAGGAACAACTCTTGTCTTTCTGTGCTTTGGGCTTGAGTTTTTCCTGGTGTTTGTAGGAGAGGTTGTGAAACGTTCACACAAACAAGAGCTGTGGCCCCTCAGTGGCAAAGGGACTGCTCTGGTCCTGACTCATGCAGGCACATTTTTGATGCAAACAACCTTTTGGTCTTACTTCCTTCCAATCCCCACAGTTTGCTGAACATACCTTTAGTTTGACTGGTACAGATTCAGCAGGTCCTWGTGTGTTCTTTCCCTGTGGTCTCTGCTTAACTGCTTCATCAAGGTAACATTGGAACAGAACAGCAACTTCTGAAAGAGAAAAAGGCATTTCAACACTGGACATTSTGCCAAATAAGCTGCTTGTCTGCAGCAGCTATTATCTTGGAACAGTTTCTCTTGCAGTCTGTGATGGCTCTGAATCCATTATCTTTCYAGTTTCTATTTCAATACTGTTTGTAACCAGTTGTCTTTTCTGAACTGTATTTTGCTCCATGCTTAATCCTAAATCCCCTTACCCAGACAAAATGCCCATCAACTTTCATGGGAGCTGGAGCTGAATAAGGGCTGAAGGGTCTTAACAGCCATCAAAGGTCATCAGTATGGAAAGGAAGTGTTTGCTCTTAACCATGAACACTTACATTCTTTAGATGGTAAAATATCTCTTATTCTTTTMATTTTCACAGTTTTTCTTCCCTGTATTTCTTGTTGCAGGATTTGTGTTTGTCTTTTCTGTTCCTGTGGTAACACCAGTGATGTTAATGTGGCTCTGGGAGTGTTATGGTTTGTTCTGGTAGACTGTGGGCAGCCCCAATTTAGCTTCTCTTACTGTCTGCTAACAGGCTGAGGGTTATTTTGTAACTGGTTTTTCCTTTCAATAACATTGTGACCTATTAGGAGAGATGCTCAGTGTTCCAAGAATTMAGAACAAGTGTCAGCCCAACCTTAGGCTTCTGAGCTATTTTAATTTTTCTAAATATTATACAATGTCTCAGCTTTGTTATGTGCAGGTGAGGTTTCCTGTTAGCAGGAAAYATGACCATGTGTTAATGTCTGAAGTGATTTCATGCCAATACTTCTTTCTTAGCCTGGATCTAAACGAACAGTGAACGGCACTGATGACAAATCCAACTGCAAAGAGGCAAAAACAGGAAATCTAGACCCACTCTCATGCATAAGTAAGATTTATTTGTGTTTTCTTTTTGCCTAAAATGATTACTAGCTCTAAACATTTGACTGTAAGATGTTGTGGCAATTTGGAGATGTASCCTTCATTTGCCTTTGTGAAATTTTGAGAGTCAGGAAGTTTTCATGCTCTAAAGTCTGCTTCTGATCTGACATTAGGCACTGCAGATCTCCATAAAATGTATCCAACTCCCCCTTCWCTGGAACAACACATTATGGGGTTTTCTCCCATGAACATGAACAATAAGGAGTATGGCAGCATGGACACTACACTTGGAGGAACAGTGCTGGAAGGGAACAGCTCCACTGTGGGAGCTCAGTTCAGGATCGAAGTAGACGAGGGTTTCTGCAGCCCCAAACCTGCTGAAATCAAGGTAGGCAGTGCTGGCAGCCCTGCTCAGTGCTTGTGATTATTGATCAGTTCAGTACTTAAAGCTCAGTAGGGATGGGGGGAGATTAAGGACAATTTGTAACTTGTCTTGCATTATTTTGGGGGAGGTAATACACTTTGTAGTAGGTRTGTAAACCTGAGTAGCCATGAGTGAGCTGCAGAAATGCCTTTCAGCCACTGCAGTTCACTGGGGTTTGTTTTGGTGTAGTGTGAACATTGTGTGTACACATCTCAGCTTTCTCTTGCAGCTGTGTCAGGATTTTGGGTTCAAGAGCTGCTGCTTGAACTCAGTCCTGTTTTTAGGAGAAGCACTGAATTGCTGCAGTGATCTCATTCCCACACTAACCCTTTCCCACGTCTGACTTCCAGGATTACTCCTATGTTTATAAACCTGAGAACTGTCAGGCTTTAGTGGGATGTTCCATGTTTGCACCCCTGAAGACCCTTCCCAGCCAGTGTCTTCCTCCCATCAAGCTGCCYGAGGAGTGCATCTACCGCCAGAGCTGGGCTGTGGGGAAGCTGGACCTGCTCCCTCCAGGCCCTGCCATGCCTTTCATCAAAGATGGGTACGACCCTGGGCCTTCAGCTTTGTCAAGTGCTCACTTTGCCACCCCTAAATATTTATTTTGTCACTCGGTGATGGGRATATTTGTGTATACTCTGTGTTTATACAACTGACGAGAGCCTTTAAAAATGTCCTTCTGGCTAAACCCACTGCAGGAGACTCTTCTCAAAGAGCTTCTTAAGTGTACATACATTTTATTTGTTGTCTCCTTTAAAGGTTTCTTGGGGAAGCTTAATGGTGCAAGCCCAGGTTTAATAAGTAATGAAGATGGTAACAATCAAGATAAATGTAAACTTGGGACTTTGTTTTTGCAGTGGTGTAGTCAGTGCTGGAAGGGCTTAGTAGGTGGTGCTACTGTTTGTTAAATTATTTTCTGAAGTAGCAGTAAACTCAGCTGTGCTGGGAGTAGGAAAACATTTCCTGTGCTGTGTGACTGGGCCTGGTCACAGCAGAACTGCAGGGGACATTTCTGTACCCTGCATTTGGTAGGGATGTTCTTGCTGCCAGCTCTTCTTGAGGAAAAGATCTCTTTTTTTTCTCTTCTGCATTAGCAGCTGATAGAAATGGATTGGGCAGCAAGGAGGTGTTATGTGTTTCTTGATAASATTATATGAATGTTAAATCTTAGATGAAATACTGATGTTGCTTCTGTTACTCATTAGCAATATGTTTCCAGGTCTCATTATCTCATTTGGAGATCCTCAGGTGCTTAGGAAAGAAAATGTTAAACCTTAAGAACCTTAAGAAAATGTATCCCCTTAAACCTTTCCGGGTGATACTTTCCTGGTGGATTCAGCTGAATCTGCTGTCAATAGACCTGGTCTATTTTCTTAGTGTGTGTCAACACAACATGTAAATAAAGCATGAATAAAAAGGTGTCCTTTAGACTCCATACAACCACAGAATTTATAATTTATTCTGACCACACTCGTTTCCTGGGAGCTTTGAGCAAAGGAGAAAACTAAAGGAGGCAGGGAGAGATTCTTTAATGGTGCTGTCAGTGGGAGTCCTGCAAAGTCATTTAGAACAAATGCTCTTGAAGTTCCTTAGGGAATGAMAATCTGCCTGTGGATTATGAAAGACTAACTTAAAAAAAAAAGCAAATATTAATTAGGAAGGTCCTTCTTTAGAAATGTGAGCGTTAATCTCCAAACCCAGTTTGCTGTGTACTGAAAGCCTTTCCTTCTCTTGCGGCCCCGGCAGCGACGGGAGCACCATGGACCAGGAGTACGGCCCCGCCTACACGCCCCAGACGCACACGCCCTTCGGGATGCCCCCCAGCAGCGCCCCTCCCAGCAACAGCGGGGCCGGCATCCTCCCTTCCCCTTCCACCCCTCGCTTCCCCACGCCCAGGACGCCCAGGACTCCGCGCACGCCCCGCGGCGGGGGCGGCCCCGCCAGCGCCCAGGGCTCGGTCAAGTACGAGAACTCGGACCTGTACTCGCCAGCCTCCACGCCCTCCACGTGCCGGCCCCTGAACTCGGTGGAGCCCGCCACGGTGCCTTCCATCCCCGAGGCACACAGCCTGTACGTCACCCTCATCCTCTCMGAGTCCGTCATGAACCTCTTCAAGGACTGCAACTTCGACAGCTGCTGCATTTGCGTTTGCAATATGAACATCAAAGGTGCTGATGTTGGAGTTTACATTCCCGACCCGACGCAAGAGGCCCAGTATAGGTGTACCTGTGGTTTCAGTGCTGTTATGAACAGGAAATTTGGCAACAGCTCCGGGCTGTTTCTTGAAGATGAGCTGGATATTCTGGGGAGGAACACGGAGTGTGGCAAAGAGGCAGAAAAACGCTTCGAAGCTCTCAGAGCTACTTCCATTGARCACGGCAGTGGAGGGCTGAAAGAACCCGAGAAGCTGCCCGATGACTTGATACTGTTGCTGCAGGATCAATGCACCAACCTGTTCTCACCCTTTGGAGCAGCAGACCAAGACTCCGTGGCCAAAGTTGGTGCCATCAGCAACCTGGTACGTGTAGAAGAAAGGGATTGTTGCAATGACTGCTACTTAGCCTTGGAACATGGACGGCAGTTCATGGACAATATGTCAGGAGGGAAAGTTGATGAAGCACTTGTGAAAACTACTTGCTTGCACCACTGGTCGAAAAGAAATGGTAAATATTGAAAACRGCTTATTTTTCTACTTGTCCACCTGTTTGGGTTTTTTGTTTTTCAAGGGTTTTTCTCTGTGGYTTTCCTTTGTGGATTTTGAGTGCTGTTTTTGCCACCTGTGTGCTTGTACAGATTTGTGGTTGATGGTGTTCAGAARAGCCAGCCCTTCTATGTCCTGTGCTGATCACCAAGCACAGCGAGGCCTTGGCTGCCCTCAGTTGTAAATTCTCAATATATATCTGAAGTGTAACATGAGACCACTGTCAGTGTCCACAGCACTTTACCAGGTTTATCCTTTAAAGAGCTTTTGGTGAGTGGCTCTACAGAGGCTCTGGAATGATTGATGCCTGTAGGAAGTGCAGGGGGTTCGAGTGGTGACCGTATTGTCAAGGCCACTGTGGCAGAATTAAACAACAGCTTTGATTCATTTGGCTTCCCCACTTCTTTAAGAAGGAGAGGGGGGCAGTAGGTTAATGGCACATGTGGCAGAAAAAGCATTATTGTAGCCTTCACTGTATGTTGTGTGTGCCAGAAATCCTTGGATTTTTTTTCTTTGAGGGCCTGACTAATGATGCAGTGTCTCCTGGAATACCCTTCATTGTGTATATTTGCTTACTGTTCTCTAATAGAATTTTCAAGTGGCAACTCTTAACAGAGTTAGGGTGAAAGATTAAGTTATGAATCACAGGTAGCTGCATAGYTGTAAGTGAAGATGAGGAGGAATCCTGGGAGAACACAGCCAGGTTCCTGTGCCTTGCTGGGGGATTAACTTGGAAAGCACAGACTGTAAATGAATAGATGTTTCCAGGCACACAGGAGAAGACTCCGTGTTACTGTGACTCTGGTGTTTGGGATAAAAAGATACTTTAAAACAGGAGRCTTGGAAATTGTAGCCATGCCAAATTTTGTGTCAGCTTTTCATTCTAAAGCCCTGTACCTGAAACGGCCCAGTGGTGGCTGTGGATTAAACGGGCTGAGTCTGCTCCAGGCTTCCCTCGACTTCTCTGAAATGAGCACTGGGTGGCAGCCTGCAAATCCGCCTTTGTTGGGAGGGACAATCYGGGAGCTTCAGGCTTCCACAACTTGTTTGGGGGTTTTTGGGTTGTTTTTGTCTGTTTTGTTTTCATTTTAGAGTGTTTTCTCTTAATTTAACTCATAAGATGGGAGCYTTTCAGTGGGAAAAATTCTAGAGGAAAAAACAAAATTAGGGAAAAAAAATCCATCTGTGTATTTTATCAGGGGAAGAGGCAAAACTGTAAATCCACGTGTGTTTAACTTTCTATACCCCAGCCCTCGGGTGGCCTGCAGGTGTGTCTTTAGCAGAGGGAGGTGCTGAGGGCTGGTGGCTGCTGTGCAGCTGCCCTGACCCCGTTTGTGTCCCTGCAGTGGTGGATGTGAGCATGCAGTGCTCCCAGGACATCCTGCGCATGCTGCTCTCGCTCCAGCCCGTGCTGCAGGACGCCATCCAGAAGAAGCGCACGGTGCGGTCCTGGGGCGTGCAGGGACCCCTCACGTGGCAGCAGTTCCACAAAATGGCTGGGAGAGGCTCCTACGGTAACACCCTGCTCCCTGCAACCCTGCTCCCTGCAACCCTGCAATCCTGCTCCCTGCACCCCTGCTCCATGCAACCCTGCTCCATGCAACCCTGCTCCCTGCAGCCCTGCTCCATGCAGCCCTGCTCCATGCAACCCTGCTCCTTGCAGCCCTGCTCCATGCATTCCCCCTTCCTCTGCCCCATCCACCCAAACTCGCAGCCTGTTGGAATTCCGAGCAGCTCTTGACCTTTCTTTAAGCTAACCAGAGTTGGTTAGGCAGAGGAGAATTCTTCTCTTTAGAAAAACAGAATATTTCTGTTCCTTAAAACAGGCTATTTAAGGAGTATTTATATTCCTTTAAAAATGAATTAAAGATGTGCATTTAAAATTTACAGCTTCAGTTGTGCTGTTTGCATACACCTGATGCTTCACCCCGTGAGGGACTGAAATTGCAAAGATGGGTTTAGTGTTAAAAACAGGGTGACTGCTCAGGTTTTTATACTCAGAAATTTTCCATTCACCCCATTTTGATTACTCTAAAGATAGTTAAAAATACTGATTTTGAATTGCTTGGGACAGTGTGCTTTATTGCTCAGTACTGTCAGAACTGTGTGATCCAGCATTACCCTGTCTTGTCTCTGATAAATGTTTGGAGTGGCCAAACACGTGATGCATTTACAGATAGAAGGTGAATTTTGTGCACTCACGATTTAATGACTTCATTAGCATATGAGATTGATTTACCACTGTGTTACAAGAGTGACCTTTCACCAGCAGATCTTTTGGAGCTATATTTAGAACATGGCAATTATACATTTACATGTTCTTRAGTTTGTTTCCTTCTCTGGCCCTTTACCCATCTACTTAGAATATTTACATTTTTTCCCTTGTCTTTGGCCCCTGCTTGCTTTGGCTCTGTGGGAAAAGGCTTCTTGGACAGTGCAGATCTGTTGCTGATTGCCTGTACTGACAGAAATATAAAACACTGTGCAACTCTTTCCTGAGAGATTTCAAATAAAAGCAATCAGCTGATGGGGTTTTTTTGCAGAGGGTTGGACCTCTGCACAATSTAAAATCAGTTCCATGGATAGCCAGAGAGATGCTGGGAACACCAGAGGCTGTTCTATTCGTGTTCCTTGAAGTTCATTTTAAGCTTTCTGCTTAAAAACACGCCTTGCTTTTCCAGGAACTGACGAGTCCCCAGAACCACTGCCAATCCCAACGTTTTTGTTGGGATACGATTACGATTTCCTGGTGCTGTCTCCCTTTGCTTTGCCCTACTGGGAGAGGCTGATGCTGGAGCCGTACGGATCTCAGCGAGACGTGGCTTACGTCGTGGTGTGCCCGGAGAACGAGGCTCTGCTCAACGGAGCCAAAAGCTTCTTTAGGGATCTGACTGCAATATACGAGGTACAGGATTTGCGGCACTTCTGCAGTGAAATGGATTTGGGAAAAGGCCCTTTCTAATACGTGCTCGTAAGGATTTATCGGGCTTGTCGGGGCTGATAGCGACGCCCGCTCAGAATGCTATCGGGGAAAGCTGCTCCGAGGGATTTGAGGAATGGGCACTGGGAAGATAAGGGCTGCTCGTGCTGCTCCCCGTTCCCTTCGCCGGCCACCGTTCCCATCCGATAAACGCCACCCGGTGGCAAAGCTCTGCACTGCCACCTTAATTGTGTTCCCGCCACTTAATTAATTAATTACAGGCTTGTGTTGCTTGGATTGAGTGAAGATTAGAGTGGATTATTATCAACCCGGTTTTCTTGCATTTAAGGAAACGCTGACAATAACCCATAAAAGCACTATTGAACATTTCCTACTGCTGGAATTCTAGAGTTAAAATGTTACTTTGGAATATTGTAAATAAACTGAGAGTTCTCTGCCTTTCTGTGATGTTTAACAGCTTTTAAGGGTTTTTTTGCCTTCTTTGCAGTCCTGCAGGCTTGGTCAGCACAGACCTATCTGTAAGTTACTGCCTGATGGCATCATGAGGGTTGGACCCACAGCCTCCAAGAAGCTCTCAGAGAAGTTGGTCACAGAGTGGTTCTCACAGACAGCCAATGCCAACAGTGATGCATTCTCCAAACTCAAACTCTACGCTCAAGTTTGCAGATACGAGCTAGGTATGACTTCTTTTTATTCTTCCTTATTTTAATACAGTTGCCACTTACTCCTTTGCAATAGGGAAGAAGGAGTCATGGCTTATTGGCTTATTGATTGGGGCAGTTTTCTGGTTTTAAACTGTGTTTGAGTATGTGCTAAAATGGCCTCTWACCATCCAGCAGTGCCTTTAGGGAATGGCAGTGTGGCTGCCTGACAGGGGCTTTGGTTGTCTTCTTGTATTGGTGACTKGTAGACTGAAGCAGGTATTTCCAGCAATTCAACACATTTGGAAAAAAGYTATATTAAAACCAGATTTCTTGATATTTCTGAAAGGCTCTTATGAATATTAGAATTTGAAAATTTAATGCAGATATTTTAATTTGAGATGTAAAATGTATGCTCAAGGTTTGCTCTGTGTTGTCACAACTGTAGACTTCCATAGGTAACATAAGCATCAAAACAGCTGCAATATAAAATTTATGCATTTTTTTTCCCTCTGGTTTTAGGTCCTTACCTTGCTTCTCAGCCTTTGGACAATTCTCTGCTTTCCCAAACAAACCTGGTCCCTCCCTGCAGCCAGGCAGCCTCAGCTCTGCCCCCAGTGACAGCCCCTGCTGCCAATGCCAACACTCCATCATCGGCTCCYGCCCCCACCAGCAGCACCATCACCGTGACCTCCAGCAGTGCCATGTCCTCTGCAGCCACCACAGCCAACTCCACGCTGACCACCACTGCCCCCTCCTCCTCCTCCTCCTCCTCTGGCAGCCTGGCCAGTGGCATTCCAACGAGCAAGCCTTCCTCCTTCCCCCCTTTCAGCAATATGAACAGCACCACTCCTGCCTCGCTGCCCGCGCAGGCTGCGCCCATCCCAAACGGGCAGGCTGGGGGGCAGCAGCCACAGGCACCACTGCAAACTGCAGCCATGGCTGCAGACACTGCTGCAGCACCTGCACAGCCCCACCCAGAGGTTTCTGAAAGGTAGGGAACTGCTAGCACACCTTCAGCTGAACTTATGGATGCACTTTCACCCCTTCAATATAAATCCYGTGTTTATTTTCACCAAGCTGCTTTTAAGGGAGAATAAGGGTTCAGTTGTGGTGGAGCTGAACCTCTTGGTTCCAGTTGTAGCTGCAGTTCTAATTACATCTCAGTGTCTGCTCTGGCACAAAAATAAACTTCCTTTTTTTTCTTCTCTCTTTAAAGAGAGAAAATTCACCAAACTACTCACTTCAGTATTTTAAAGGGCTGGGGAAGGAGGGGGAGATGGATAATTGGCACCATTTAGAGTTCTATTTTCTGGAATCAAAGTTAGTGTGGTGAAGACAGCTCTACTGTAGATATTCTTGTTCCCCAGTTAAGCAATTGTTGAGCTGCTGTAATAAAAAAGGCTCTGAAGGAAAGGGATTCAGAGTTACTGATAAGCTCCTATACAAAAATGACATAAAAAGACTGTTTCTTACACCACAGTTGATTTTCAGATTAATAACTGACAATTTGATCTAGTTTTGAAGTAAAAACTTGAGTAAAATCTTTCTAAAACCCAGCTGTTTGTAACTGGTTTCAAAACTTCCCTTCCAGCACTATGGATCGGGATAAGGTCGGAGTCCCCACAGATGGAGACTCACATGCCATCACCTATCCACCTGCAATTGTAGTTTACATCATTGATCCTTTCACATATGAGAAGAAGGATGAGAACAGCAGCTCATCCAGTCTGTGGACACTTGGACTTCTGCGCTGCTTCCTGGAGATGGTTCAGGTTCTTCCTCCCAACATCAAGAACATCATTTCTGTGCAGGTGAGCCAGCAGAAACAGAGCATCCTCGGCTTTGGCTGTGTTTTGGGGGCAGTAACACCCTCAAGGTGGAAGTTTCATTTCCTTCATAGACATTCCTTACAGTTCTCCAGCTGTTAAATCACGAGGTTAAAGCTTTCAGAGCAGTTTGGGTGCTGTTAACCAAAGCTGAATCTGGTTCTACATTTCAAACTCATCAGTTTTATCTCAGAGGAAATGGAGTGCCCACTCCAGTGATGAGTGAAGGATGGGAAAGCTGCTGGTCCTGTCCTGGAATCTGCAGCCTGCCCYTGCTGGGCTGCAGGCAGTGCTCCTTCCAGCACCACTTAACAGAGGGCAGCTTTTCAGGAGAATCATTAAGATTCTCTTCTAAACAAATTATTTTTCCCTCTGAAGAAAATTTCAAAGAGAATAATTTATTGAAGCCCCACAGGGCTTTAGAAGAAGTGGAAGAAATTTGATTGCAATGTACCAAGTCCTGTGTCAAAACCCATTTCATCTGTTGATGAAACAATGATTTATTTTCTTTCTCCTCTCCTCTGTTGTAGATTGTCCCATGTCAGTACCTGCTCCAGCCTGTGAAACACGAGGACAGGCAGATTTACACTCAGCATTTGAAATCTTTGGCATTTTCAGCTTTCACTCAGTGTCGGAGGCCTCTCCCAACTTCCACCAACGTGAAAACCTTAACTGGCTTTGGCCCAGGCTTAGCCATGGAAACTGCTCTTAGGAGCCCTGATGTGAGTATTGTTCATGAGATTGTGGAATTATCCAGATCAGAGGAAGAACTCTGCTTATCAACCAACCATTCTTCATGTTAGGAATGATTTCTTCCCCGAAGTTCATTGTCTGTTCCATCATCTTTCTAGAGACCTGAGTGTATTCGACTCTACACCCCTCCCTTTATACTGGCTCCAGTAAAGGACAAGCAAACAGAGCTGGGAGAAACCTTTGGAGAAGCTGGCCAGAAGTATAATGTGCTTTTTGTGGGCTACTGTCTGTCTCATGATCAGAGGTGGCTGCTTGCATCCTGTACAGACCTCTATGGAGAGCAGTTAGAAACCTGCATAATTAATATTGATGTACCAAACAGGTAAGAACCAAACTTTAATTCATTTGTAGCAAGTCTATTTTCTTTCATTCCCCTGAAGCATTACAYTGGGTTTGGTGCTGTATGAATAACTGACTTTTGTAGACTTGCTRTGTTGCAAAAGTGGCTAAAGCAGAYKAATATTTTCCCTATTATGTGCATATTGTTTTGAGTTAAATTTCTAGAAGAGCATAGTTCAGTTCTATGTGATTCTTGAGTGTTACTGTGTGTGTGTTCATACTTTCCCCTCTCACTTACTGRTTGCTAATGTCAGTTTTAGAATGTAATTTAAAAAACCCAAATCCCCTGAAGCTGCAGCAGATGGTCTGCAATACCAACACTCTTGGGTTCACGTTAATACAARAAAGATCTAAATGTGGCATTAAAAACTTGTTGCAGGTGGGTTTTAGCTTTGTTTTCCCTTCTCTCTAACTCACAGAGCTCGCAGGAAAAAGGGCTCTGCCCGCAGGCTTGGTCTGCAGAAACTCTGGGAATGGTGCTTGGGACTGGTGCAGATGAGCTCCGTGCCATGGAGAGTTGTCATAGGCCGCTTGGGAAGAATAGGACATGGGGAACTAAAAGGTAACAGCAGCATTGTTTTTAGAGTCCAAAGCTTGATTTGAAGCTTTGATTCTTCAGTACTATCAAGTGTGTCCATGCCTGTTTCTGGAAGAAAGCCTCTCTAATGAGATTTCCCCCCTCAGACTGGAGCTGTTTGCTGAGCCGCCGGAACCTGCAGTCGCTGAGCAAGAGGCTGAAGGACATGTGCAGGATGTGTGGCATCTCTGCTGCAGACTCCCCCAGCATTCTCAGTGCTTGCTTGGTGGCCATGGAACCCCAGGGATCCTTCATTATTATGCCAGGTATTTAGGAAAGTCTCACCTTTTGGCACCAGAGCTGACAGCTGAGGCTGTGCAGAGCTGAGGGARTGTTTGGTTTCTCCCAGATTCCGTGTCCACGGGCTCCGTGTTCGGGCGCAGCACCACTCTGAACATGCAAACATCTCAGCTGAACACGCCCCAGGACACATCCTGCACTCACATCCTGGTGTTCCCCACCTCTGCATCTGTGCAAGTGGCATCCTCCACTTACACCACTGAGAACCTGGATCTGGCCTTCAACACCAACAATGGTTTGTACTCTGGGTTTGTTCTTGCCTCCTGAAAACCCCTCCTCACTCCCCCCATCTAAGGAACCGTTTCCATTTCTATGGAACATCAATTTCTGAATGTGCTGTCATATCCTGCACACAGTGAAATGGTAGCAATTCACTGGTCTTGTTCTTTTTCAAGATGGAGCAGATGGAATGGGAATCTTTGACTTGTTAGACACTGGAGATGATCTTGATCCTGATATTATAAATATTCTTCCTGCATCTCCTGGTGGATCCCCTGTGCATTCTCCAGGGTCCCACTACCCCCATGGAGGTGATATGGGCAAGGTAACTATTGAAGTAAATACAGTTTTGTGTGTGTGTTTTGTCTGTTTTTTCTCCATCTGTTCATTTCCTTTTGTGGAATGAAAGGTTTTACATTATCTGGATATTAGATTGTCATGTCATGCTTGGATATTTCAAAATGCTTTGTGTTTCAGGAGCTACGGATAAATTCTATGAAATTTGTGCTGTCCTAATCCAAAACCATTGCCTGTTGTGTTGCAGGGTCAAGGCACAGATCGATTGCTTTCCACAGAATCTCATGATGAAGTAACAAATATACTGCAGCAGCCACTGGCCCTTGGTTACTTTGTGTCAACTGCCAAAGCAGGTCCATTGCCTGACTGGTTTTGGTCAGCSTGTCCTCAAGCACAAAATCAGTGTCCCTTGTTTCTTAAGGTACTGTCCTGGCCCAGACTTGTGCAGCCTGAGGGATGTGGGGGTGAAAGCTGCTCTGCTTAAACCCAAGTCAGTGTATGTCTCTGGGGATAACTTTGGTTTTGCTTCAGGAGAGGCCAGGTGTTCCATTTCTGGGATCTGGCTCTTTGAAAGGTTCTGCCTTGCTCATGGTTTCTCCCTTCTTTCTTCTCCTGGCTTTATGCTGCAGGATTTTGTAAGAACAGGTTGAGTTCCTGGACAGAGCTCTGGCTGAGGCTGGACTCCTGTGGGGAATGGTGGTAGAGAGGGAGGTACACGAGTACAGTATGATAACTCAGTTGCCCTGGGTGAAATAAGGAATAAATGAATCTCTGTCTGTATTGCACAAAGCATAAAAGCTGTTTTTTCCATGGCTTTGCCAAGTTATAGCCATTGTATCATGTGTCTGGGTGGTGTCTGAGCCCTTATCTCCTTATGGCACAGTCAAGACACACTTGGCACATTTAAGGCCCTGCATTGATACCCAGAGAAACTTTCTGTCTTAACAAATCAGCATCTCTAATGCTGTGCTTTGTTTGCTAATGATCCAGATACATCTTCTGCAGCCTTGTTTGTGTCTGGATTAGCAGTTCCTCTTGGCCTGTGCTCAGCTGTGGCTTTGGTATAGGATATTATTTTGAAGAGAGGATTTATTATTTACACTAAGCAGCTCTATATATGAAATATAAATAGACCAGGCCTATAGAAAGCAACTGAAYTTCCAAATGTTATTAGACATCTTGGGCCACTTGAGTTGCTTTTTAAATAATCAGTTAATGTAGAAAAGGGATTAAAAAACCTCTAATATATATTTCACTCCTAGCATWGTGCTTTTAGCAGAGATCTGTGTGAGAGAATGTAAATATTCTGATAAGTCCTGAACTTGTTGATGGCCTAAGGATAAGATTTGTTTTAGCTTGTGTGTCACACAGAGAAGGTGACTGCAAGTACAACAATGTGGGGGAAGGAAATATGGTGTAGTTGATCAGGCAGTAACTTCTGGCTTCCTTCTTCCTTCCTCAGGCCTCTTTGCACCTCCACGTGCCTTCAGTGCAATCAGACGAGCTACTCCACAGTAAACACTCCCATCCACTTGATTCTAATCAAACTTCTGATGTGCTCAGGTATTTATCATTGATCACTTGCAAAAACACTGTGCATTTAATTCCTAATGCTGCTGCAGTGAAGCTGCATGTTTGTTTTTCCTGCTGTTGGTTTTTTTGCTTTGCACAGCTGATATCCTTAGTGCAGATAAATTGCTGTGCTTTAAGTGATTGTCACAGAACAGTGGAGTTCAAACCAAACATCTCTAAGCCCTTCTTTAACAATCAAACCTTGAAAAGGTTTGAAAAGCAATGAATTCTTCAAACTAGAAGAGAGTTTGAGGTCTAGCAGAAAAGACAGAAGTGTATAAACCAGAATATTGCACAGCAATCTTGTGGCAAATTTGAAGTGCTGAGGAAGGAGCCCAGACCTATGTAAACAAGGGATGCTAATTGAGAAAAAAAAATCAGATTATTTCTCCTGTTTATTTTTTTATGTCTTGGTATGAATTAAGATTAGACAATTACAAATGACAGTTTTCCACCAAAAGCAAGTTTAGCTCTGAACTGCAGTAATAATTTAGAAGACATGTTATTTCTGAATGTTGGCAAACCTAYTGCATGGTTTTGATGCCAAAGAAGCTGGATTACAGTAAATCAGGGCTGTAAAATCCTGGAGAGAAGAAGTGTTGTCCTGACAGAAGGCTGTTTGTTTTTCAGGTTTGTTCTGGAACAGTACAATGCACTCTCCTGGCTAACCTGTGATCCTGCAACCCAGGACAGACGGTCATGTCTCCCAATTCATTTTGTGGTGCTGAATCAGTTGTATAACTTTATCATGAATATGCTGTGATCTTCATCTGAATTTTGCAAGACAAAAAAAAAAAATGAGGAAAAGGGATATTTCACTGCAGGACTAAGTTATAATTCTTCTCAGTGCAAGTYGTTTGTGATGGGGTATGAATCTTGTTACTTCCAGCAAATATTGTTTTGACTTGTGAGAGGGGCACCCATCGCCTTGGAGTCACTGACTATGGGGGACGCTTCAGAATGATGATCAGAAAGTGTATTATAACATTTTTAGTAGCAAAATTAACCATTTTTCCCCAGCCACAGTATTTGTGAAGAGTAATGAGCCATAGTACCCAGTCATGGTTAATGAATTTTAAAAGCATGGAGATGAGAAGAAAACATGAGGAACAATTAAGTTTCAACCTATGGCTTCAGAACATCAAGATGTTCTTGTATTGGATTATAGTACTTAGTATTCAAAAATGCCTGCATCTCTTATTTATTGTAAGTTTTTAAATGTATAAATTGTCTTATATTTCTTAACCTCTTTTATAAAAATTTTCCTAGAAGGTTTATACTGCCTTCTTGCTTTAAAGCAATTGGTCTAAAATATATGTAATCGTCTTAATTAAAAGTTGCAGTAGGTTGCTTTTAGAGTATTATTTTTTTGTAAGGGGTGGGTGGGGACAGTAAATTTGTATTGTCTTGATGTACAGTTTAATGGGGATAGAGGGGTTAATGTCCATACCATTGTGTGTGGGGGATTTACAGCTAAGCTGTAGTTGCAGAGTACATGTACAGTAATGAAGTTCACTGTGTTTATATAAATTGAAAAGGTACCGGGTCTTACAGCATTTTCTATCACACCTTTACAGAGTAACAATGGCAATATATAAGTGATATTGTAGGTGGTTTAACTTGTAGTGAGAATAACATGAATAAAACTCTTCAACTGAAGTTTGTGTTATGGTTCAGGGCTGTGGCTAGATTCTCAGATCCACTTCCAGGACACAAGTTTTAATATCACAAGAATATCTCTTGTGCATTGTTGCTCCCTGGATGTTCTTGGCACTGTGCTCGCTGTTTGCTTCCATTTTTGTGATAAAATGCAAATCTGAGGCAGAACAGAAAACTCTGACCTTATCCAAAGTCTCCTGCCAGGCTGAAGTTTAGCCCAGCTCTAGCCATTTTACAAATGCAAAAATAGTCAATCTTGACTTTAAGATTGGTGTGTGTTTAACTAAAATGTGGTGTATATAGATCCTCAGTGAATTCTGGTATTCAGATTTTATTCCACTAGTAAAAAAAAAAAAAAAGAAACAGCACGAAACCCTGAACATTTTCCTTTTCCATGTATTTTTGGCACTGTGGTGAAGGTCCCAAGTATCAGTGTGTGGCCTTCCCCATTTTCAGGCTCTGGCTGGGGCATGTGCCAAGGAGGCTTTGCCCTCCCCAAGGAAGGGACTGACAAACCACAAGGCTTTCCTAAACGTCTCCCTCTATCTACAGGCACCATTTTTTCTCAGTAGCTTCCTTCCTTTTTCCCCAGCACATGCCAAATGTCTGGTGCTGCTCTAAAATAGCCCCTACGGGTGCTGAAGAGCAGCTGCAGATGCTTTTTGTGGGTTCCTTATCTGACTGCCAGATGAAAAACTGAAACTCCTGCAGCGCTCCCAGGAGCCTGTCACAATAACCCGAGTCCTGGCTCTGAATCCTGTCTGTCTCACTGGTTTAAACCTGTAAAAGGAGCAAGTTTTGAGATCCATTTGTGCACCTGCTGTTAACCCTCTGCAAGGAAGAATTTGCTTGCATTTACCAAATTTCCTGTGTTCATGAGAATCTCGTTTCGTAAATGCAAAAGACCTGCCTGAGGTGATTTTTTTTCCTATGAACAGTCTCACTGAATCGTGTACATACAATATTAGCAACTTTTTTTGGTTTTGTATAAAGAAGTTGTACAATTGGTGATGAGAATTTTCAGTCATTTCTTCAGAACAACATGAGTGCAATCAGAAGTTAGCATATTTTGATAAACAGAGTTAAAAACTGGGTCTGTCCATGACTTTATCTGGGTRATGCACCGCAGATTAAACGGCACATGATTGTCTTACAGAAGGTTTTTCTCATTTGGTTGGCATTTCTGAAGTGGAAAAGTGCTCCTAAAACTGGAATTTTCAAAGAGTATGTCCTTTTTTTTTTTGAGCTTTGTTGCTGAGTGGTCATTTCTAAGCCTGGCTCAGTTAAGCAAGTCCCCAGGGCTGGGTTTTGGTGTGGCTTTGTTCTGTGTTCAATCTGACTTGTGTTCCTAAAGGTAAGTGAATCAGCTGAACCTTGGTGTAACTGTGTTCTGTTACCTGGGCCAGCCTTCCCTGTGAAACTCCTCCTTGTGCAAGCTGCCAGTTTCTCACTCCTCCCCCCACATCAAATGCAATTAAATTATAATATTATAACCACTATAAAAGATTAGAAGGGAGTGATAGTCACAATGTACATATCAAACCTGCCAGCACCACGGAGCCAACTACTATATTGGGCATACTTTTTTTGTTAGCTACTTTCATTTAACTACTTTAAGTGCACATAATAGCTGGTTTATAAATAAAATTGTCACAGTCCAATAATTCGAGGTTGTTTAGCAAGTACAAGCTTAAATAGTTGAAAATTTCAGCTACAGCTTTCCAAAATAGCCTTGCAAGAAAATTTCGTTCCTGTCAGTGCTTTAAGTAGCTGTGGAGGTTTATCTCTTCCAATGAAAAAGAAGCTGAGATCCTTCCATTCCAATTAAAAATACATATTTTAACCCAGATGTTACAGCATTTAAGCCTTTTAGTCACCCTTGACTCACTACTATTTGAATTAGGTCTCTGAAAAYCCTGTTGCTAAGACCAGCAAGGCCACCAGCAGTACTCATAACAACCCTCACGTTTTAAAAGCAGCTGTAACATTTAGATCTTTCTAACATTCTCTGAAATAATTAAAGAGAAATGGATTTATATTTAAATCCTCAGCTATGTTCTTACTTAGCTGTCAGTTATGGCGCAGATTATTGTATTTCTATATTTACCTCTGATGGTAATTTTAACTTTGTGTGTTGCTATGAAGACTTGCCAATGTCTTTAATCAAGCACTATTTGTTAATACTGTAATATCAACATATTATGTTGCATTATTTTAAAGCTTTCAAGAAKAAGAGTAAAACATTTTAAAAAAATGCAATTGCACCACATAATTTGCTGCACAACAGCATGGCACCACATATCAGTCTGTTGGGATAGCAGTGCTGCATCAACCTTGTTTTCATCTGGGTTTCTTTGGAGAATTCATTACTGGGGTGACATTGTACAACATTAGTGTCTTGCAACCTCCAGATGGGAAGGTGGGTTTTGGTTTTTGTGTTTTTTAAGTAAAGGGCCCAGGACTACACTTCGTACTTAAAGGGTTTTTTTACAAAATCATTATTATATGTGGGTGTACTTTTTATTTTCAGTGGAGTAAAGCTTAATTTACGGTAAAACTGGATTTGGGACCTACCACAATCCTCAGGGTCGCTTTTTCAGGATGCTACTCGTCGAGCTTTAGGCTTTTTCCGASTCAACTGGACGCGAGGACCTTGCCGAGCGCCGGCTTCGGGTGCTGCAGCCTGCGGCCTCGGCACTGGACACGGCACCCCTCCATGGGTACGGCGGGGAGCTGCTCCTACACCCCTCGGGCACGGCGGGGAGCTGCTCCCACATCCTTCGGGCACGGTGGGGAACTGCTCCTACATCCCTCGGGCACGGCTGGACACGGCGGGGAGCTGCTCCTACACCCCTCGAGCACGGCTGGATGCACTGGGAAACCATTCCAACACCCCAGCTGGACGCACCAAGGAGCTGCTCCCACACGACTCTGGCACGGCCGGACGGGGCCCAGGAGCTGCTCCCTCACGATTCTGGAACGGCTGGACGGGCCCAGGAGCTGCTCCCTCACGATTCTGGAACGGCTGGACGGGCCCAGGAGCTGCTCCAACGCCGCTCCGATGTGGCTGGACAGGTGGGGGAGCCGCTCCCTCACGCCTCTGGCACGGCTGGATGTGCCGGGGAGCAACCGCCGCCCTGTGCCCCCCCTCAAGCCGTCGTATTTATCGTGACAAAACACAGAAAACAAACAATATAAGGAACAAACACTATTTCTGCCGAATGCCCTAAACGCTGAGTTGTACAAATTGTGATCGAGGAAACGAAGAAGACAAAAAAAGAAAAAAAAAGTTTATACTTTTTAAAAAAAAAAAAATTCAAATGGAATAAATTATTCATGAAGCCTTGATTGCGGTGTGGGTTTATTGAGGGGGCGGGGGAGGGCGGTGTCCCTCAGCCTTTGCCTCCCCTCAGCTTTTCCCGCCTCTCCCTCTCCGCCCCTCAGCGCTGCCCGCCCCCCCCGCCGTGACGTCACTTCCCGCTTCCCCCGGTAGTGGCGGCGGGCGGGCCGTGAGGGAGGCGCCGCCGCCGCCATGGCCGAGTGCTCGGCGCTGCAGTTCGTCAGCCCYTACGCCTTCGAGGCGATGCAGAAGGTGGACGTGGTGCGCCTGGCCGCGCTGAGCGACCCCGAGCTGCGGCTGCTGCTGCCGTGCCTC
Organism: Alauda arvensis; assembly: GCA_902810485.1. Classification (NCBI taxonomy): domain Eukaryota; kingdom Metazoa; phylum Chordata; class Aves; order Passeriformes; family Alaudidae; genus Alauda; species Alauda arvensis. Next base: position 2,333,597 of record CADDXX010000070.1, on the reverse strand, counting down.
GTGCGCATGGCGCTGTGCGCKCCCGCCGACCAGAGCCAGAGCTGGGCGCAGGACAAGAAGCTGATCCTGCGGCTGCTCTCGGGGGTCGAGGCGGTCAAYTCCATCGTGGCGCTGCTGTCCGTGGACTTCCACGCGCTGGAGCAGGACGCCAGCAAGGAGCAGCAGCTCCGGTAACGCGGAGATGTGCGGCGGGAGCGCTGTGTGGCTTTTCCAGCTGTTCCGTTTGGAGCGGCTGTTTAAGTGCCGGACGGAGCCGGCCGGTCGTGTCCCTCGATAAGCTCGTAGGAAAGCCCTGGGGTGTAGCTGTGTGCCCTGGGATGTAGCTGTGTGCCCTGGGGATCTGTTCCCCGCCGTGCTCAGGGATGCACTGGGGGAGCTGCCCCGGCAGGGAAGRGCTGGGATGGCTCTGTGGGATGAAGGCACAGCTCAGGTGGATGCGCTTTCCTGACTCTTTGTGCTGCTGGGGAATAGAAGCCCTTGAAATTTTGGTAATACACTGAATCARCTTTCTTGTACTGCAGTTACAAAGGTCTTTACAGAAGAAATCCCTAGAGAGCAGCCTTTCTTTAGCCAGAAGCATTTCTGTCTTTGCAGAAAGGTTTAATGATTGTTGTTTTGAATYGTGTGCCAGGCACAAGCTGGGAGGTGGCAGTGGAGAAAGCATCCTGGTGTCCCAGCTGCAGCACGGGCTGACGCTGGAGTTCGAGCACAGTGACTCTCCTCGGCGCCTCCGGCTGGTGCTCAGCGAGTTGCTGGCCATCATGAACAAGGTGAGCTTCCCCAGGGGTGGAGATTTGTGGGTTTTGGGTCGCCCTCTGGACTGGCTGATGCACTGGTTTTGTTTCTGGTGCTGCTGGTGGTGTGAGCACTCTTGTCCAGTCCTTACCTGCTTTATCAAGATTCAAAGTCTCAGTCTGATTGAACAGTGGCTTGTGCTGTAACTCTTTGTGACTTCCTAGAGGAAGTGTTTGCTGATATTATAGAGACTCTGTAATATTCTGTGCTCAAACATAATGTGATTTGGTGATCTGTCAGTGCAGAAATCATTTGAAAATGAAGTGATGACTTTTCTCCATCCCATTCTTTGCTCCTATTGCAGTGTGGTATTAGCCATCATATTTCTCTTCCCCCACTTCCTTGCTCACCAAACATTTTATTTTCCTTCTGTAAACTTAAAATGTCAGTGGGCTCTTTTTCTTTCCTCTGAAAAGAAGCAGTGATACCATCTGTGTTGAAGTATTTCCAGTAGTAAATATTTCTTAGTCTACAAACTTTTCCTGCTTGTTCTGTGTTGATAGCTTGATGTTTTTGACAGTTTCTAATCTATTAAACAGGCTGAATTTAAAGCAGATTTAGACAAATTGCTTCATAAAACTGATAAATGTTGTCTTGCAGGTGTCAGAATCAAATGGAGAGTTTTTCCTCAAATCWTCTGAGCTCTTCGAGAGTCCTGTTTACCTGGAGGAGGCAGCAGATGTTCTCTGCATTTTGCAAGCAGGTGTGGTGTTTCTGTATTTGTTTATGGTGTTTTCTGACCTCTCACAAACATAACGAAACAACTTTGGGAGCTGTTGGGACAGATGTAAGGTTAATCTAAGCTGTGCATCTCTTGGAAACGGGGTTTTTGTTTCCCAGTGAAACATTGTGACCTTTAACACCCTGTTCCCATCCAGAGCTGCCCTCACTGTTGCCAATAGTGGATGTGGCTGAAGCTCTGCTGCACGTGAAGAATGGAGCCTGGTTCCTTTGCCTGCTGGTGGCCAATGTCCCTGACAGCTTCAAYGAGGGTGAGTTACAGCTTCTCCCCCAGCTTTTGAGATTAATTTTAGCAGGTTGATCCTGGGCTAAAGAACCAGTTACACAAGTTAGAACTGCTGCATGCTGCCACCTGAGCATGCTGATTCCCATTTGGTGTGTGTATGTGACAGCTTCTCATCTCTAGGTCTGTTACTCAGCCTGTTACTCAGGCTGATTGGGCAGGGACTAAGAACCTCCTCTCTCCCTCCTTGTCCCTTGCACTGAGACATGTGCTGAGTGTTGGGGCAGGGCAGGTTTCCTCAGGGCTGCTGTGGGTGTTCAGTGTGCAGGGGTTTGATCAAGAACGGCGAGCGGCAGGACGAGGAGAGCGTCGGGGGCCGCCGCAGGACCGAGGCCCTTCGGCACCTGTGCAAGATGAACCCTTCCCAAGCCCTGAGGGTGCGGGGCATGGTGGTGAGTCTGAGAACCAGCATTACCTTCCTGAAGCCTCMAACCCCACGGAGATACCTGAGCCTGAGTGTTTTATCCAGGTGGAAGAGTGTCACCTGCCGGGCCTCGGTGTGGCTTTGACCTTGGATCACACCAAGAATGAGTCCTCAGAGGATGGAGTGAGTGACCTGGTGTGTTTTGTGAGTGGTTTGCTGCTTGGAACAAATGCAAAGGTTCGCACRTGGTTTGGAACTTTCATCAGGAACGGCCAACAGGTGGGAAAATCTCTGAGTATTCTGCTATTAAATATTCTTGTAGTTTGCTGTAGCTCTTCTGGATGTGTGCTGCAGATTTGTCTGGATGAGCATAAATCCTGTTGCATGTCTTGGAGGAACCTTTACAAGGCAACCTCCTCTTAAGGGGCTCTCGGGTCTATAAATAACATCCCTGAAGGCAGCAGCTATTTGGTTGTTCACCTGAGAGATTTTTAGGCATGGGAACCAGGGAATTATTTATAATATTTGCCTGACAAATATGTTCATCCTCAGTGTTCACAGTGGGAAGATGCATCTTGTCTTGCTTAGGYGACTTAGTTATGGCTTGGAACTGAAAACTGTATTTTAAAAAAAAAATTACCCTCTTCCTTTGACTATGGAAACTCCTACACAATACATTGTTCAATGGGCTGAATTTGACACTGCTCTCATCCTTTAACCCCTCACACAGAGAAAAAGAGACACCATCAGCTCAGTGCTGTGGCAGATGAGGAGGCAGCTGCTGCTGGAGCTGATGGGGATCCTGCCCACGGTGCCCAGCACCCACGTGGTGGAGGAGGCTGAGGCTGAGGCGGGGCCCAGCGTGGCCGTGTACTCGGGGCTGAAGGAGCAGCATGTGGTGAAGGCCAGCGCTTTGCTGCGGCTCTACTGCGCTCTCATGGGCATTGCTGGCCTCAAGTAAGCTCTGGGGTGTGTTCATGGCTGCCCAATTCAGCTGAGGGTGGGGGCTTTGGGTACTTCTGTCCTAATGCCACTGTGTGATCAAAACGTGTGGCAGGACTCACCAATCTCAGTCCTCTGTTGCTGCAAAATCACTTCTGCAGGCTTGTTAGGAGAACTCCCCCATGGCTGGAGCAGTGTGTAGAGTTATCAGCTATTTTCTCTTCCAGCAACATACATTGTATGGGTTTTGAATTTCTATTCCTTTGTTTCACTTTTTAGAGAGTGCTAATGTAGCATCTTTGTGCATTGTTAGTTTTCATGTAAGTAGTTTGTACTTATAGGCAAGATTATATCCTGGGGAAGTTTTCTCAGTGTTGTCTCTTAACTGAGACTTTTATGTCTTTAACTTCAGAGCAAACTACCACCTTGATAGATTGAACAGCAGGGAAAATTCAATYTTTAACCACAGTGAGAGGCTGGAAATCTCTGTTGTGTTCTGTGTCCTGCTCAGGCCCACGGATGAGGAGGCTGAGCAGCTCCTGCAGCTGATGACGAGCCGCCCTCCCGCCACCCCGGCCGGCGTCCGCTTCGTGTCCCTGTCCTTCTGCATGCTSCTGGCCTTCTCCACTCTGGTCAGGTACTCCCAGCACAGGAGGAGCTCTGGAAGATCTGACTGTTTGTAGCACCATTAAGGCAATGCTCTTCTCAGAGATGCAGAGTTTTTTTCCCCTAATTCTTTATAAAACCTCTGTGTGTTGGTGGAAGGGGTTTGTCTCACTGTGGTGAGGGAAGGGATATTTCACTCTTGTTTTGGAGCAGGTCTTTTGAGAGGTGAGCATTAGCATGAGCTTAGTGTCAGTGATTTTTTTGAAGACTGRAGTAGGCCTGACAAGTTCATGGCTAAATCCCTTAGAGAGAAGCAGTGCAGATAATTCAGGGGTGCAGCTTTCTGTTGGGTGCATTCCAAAAAGGAARTTGCCTGACAGTTGGACTGACCTTTGTGCCAAACATCACTGCTTATCAGCAGTTGGATGCTAAAGTGAAAGTGGCAAAAAGTCTCCTGGTGTAAGATTCCTCAAATCCTGGCTTTTCTGCAAGTTATAGTAAGACTAGCACTGGGGAAAGGATCTATTATGGATTTTCTTTGTGCAGCACCCCAGAGCAGGAGCAGCTCATGGTGATGTGGCTCAGYTGGATGATAAAGGAAGAAGCCTACTTTGAAAGGTGAGAGCAGGCTGGATTTCTTTTTGTGATTCCAGTAATCTCACATTTATTTATGTCCTGTTTACTTATATCCTGTATTTCTTGCTCTTTGTTGTCATCAGCATTTCTGGTGTGTCTGCTTCCTTTGGAGAGATGCTCCTCTTGGTAGCCATGTATTTCCACAGCAACCAGCTCAGTGCCATCATTGATTTGGTCTGCTCCACCTTGGGAATGAAGGTAAATCCTAGACTATTTCTAGCCTGTCCATTTCTGTTAAAATCAGCTTTTTTACTGGGTTTTGGTACTTTGGTATTTAGTTTACTTTTGATATAAAGAACTTTGGTATACCTAAAATAAATATAACCTGAAGAATGAGCAGTAATTCCTCTGGAAGAACATTAAAATGTGCACATAAAATGTGTTATATAGAGGAATAAAAGTTAACAGTTTATAAAATAARTTTGCAGTCCTTAGCTATAAGAAAGATAGAATTTGCAATTCTCAGTACTTTCTCCTGAMTTTCAGATTGTTATTAAGCCCAGCTCGCTCAGCAGAATGAAGACAATCTTCACACAGGAGATTTTCACTGAACAGGTATTTCCAACCTAAGGATTTTTTATCCCCCTTTCCATTTCCTTTCCCTTTGCACTCCCCAGAAATGAGGAGATGCCAGTCAGGGCTGTGGCTGTGAGACTTTGGCACCTTGTGCCGTGTGCTCAGGGGTGTTTTTGTGTCCATTGTCTCTTCCCTCCAGGTGGTCACAGCCCATGCAGTCCGTGTGCCTGTGACAGGCAACCTCAGTGCCAACATCACTGGCTTTTTACCCATTCACTGCATTTACCAGCTCCTCAAGAGTCGTTCCTTCACCAAGCACAAAGTGTCCATTAAGGTACCACCTTTGGTTCATTTCTGTTCATAATTCTGAGTTGATGAGGTTGACTTATAGGAGCAGAATTCTGGATGAATCTTGCACCTTCCTGCCATGTAATTTAAGAATGAGCTGTGTTTTAAGATAGGCCATTTTTTAGCCATTTTAGCCCATTTTTTAGCTCTGCAATGGAGAGACCACAGCTTAATGAAATTAAAAATAATAAAGTGTCTCTCCCTGATCTGTGCTTATTCACAGTCAGAATGATTTTCCAGCCAGGACCAGTTCTGTGTGTGAATCAGTGTCYAGGATACAGAGTTTCTGACCAATTCAGAAGTGATACACACTTTCCAAAGTCACAGCCTCAGTTATTAGGAGGGGYTGTCCTTGCAGACACAGCCCAGCTGTGTCATGTCCTTCTCTTGCAGGACTGGATCTATCGGCAGCTCTGTGAAACCACCACCCCTCTGCACCCCCAGCTGCTTCCCCTCATTGATGTCTACATCAACTCCATCCTCACTCCTGCATCCAAATCCAACCCAGAGGCCACCAACCAGCCTGTCACAGAGCAGGAGATCCTCAATGTTTTCCAGGGACTCTCTGGGGTAATCATCTTGTTTGGATCTTTCTTGTACTTCATGTTGGATGTGCTTCAGGATTTTGCACTTTGTTTTCACTGCCTGTAAACTCCCTCCTGCTACAGTGGCATTCATGTGTTTTGAAGTGAATCTTGGTCCTCAGATATTCATTATAGTTGTGGGTAAATCCCAAGTTTTTCTTCCCAAGRATGAGGAATGCAGGCTGAGCTTTGTGTGTGGTTTTTGGTGCAGGGGGAAAACGCTCGTCCCAGTCAGCGCTTCAGCATCACCACCCAGCTGCTCGTCCTCTACTACGTCCTGTCCTATGAGGAGGCACTGCTGGCCAACACAAAGATCCTAGGTGAGTGTGAGAGCATCAGGGGGAAACAGATCAACTGAAAATCAGGTGCAAAGAGGGGGAGAATTCATGCTGCTGTCAGATTTAAGCACAGCATGACATTTTCAGAAGTTTGGATTGAATAAAATATTGCTGCAGAGATTCAGGGCATAAAGTTCCTGTTAAAACTCTGGAGTGGAGTAATTTGTTTTGCAGACTGAAAGAGTCCAAGCTGAGTTACAAGAAATGTTTATGAGCATCTAAGGAATGCAATAACAATTAACAAAGACTTCTTAATTATCTGAGATCTTCATTTATTTACGTGTCATCAAATGTGCACACTTTTCTTTGAGTTGGCAGTTTGATAGTTAGTGATACTTAATGATCCCATTTTTACCTTTGAAATAAGTTTCAGTGAAAATTGAGTGTTGATACTTGGTGTGTGGTTTCACCAGCCCTTTTTAAAGTGCAAAACTTCCAGCATTCACAGGTTTATTTTCTTCAAGTTATTCAAGGAAGCCTGCAATGCTATAAAATCAATTACAGTGATTTGATATTTTCTCTATTTTACCTGGTTAAAATAGAGACAAGTGCTTTACATTTTCCTTATTGATCCAGTTGGGGAAATCCTTGTTTCCAGCTGTAACTGCTCTGTGTGGTTTCTTGTCCTGTTCCCTGTAGCTGCAATGCAGAGAAAACCCAAGTCCTACTCCTCAGCACTGATGGAYCAGATTCCCATCAAGTTCCTCATCCGACAGGCACAGGGGCTGCAGCAGGAGCTGGGAGGTAAAAATGTGTCTGAAGTGCATGGAAAGGAGGGCTGAGTGTTCTCAGCTCAGTGGATGCTGCTTTTTTCATGGCTTGCTTTCCTTTTTCTTGCTTTTAAAATCTGTCAGGAGTAGCTACTGAGATTGCAGAGATGTTTGAAGAGTCACAGTGAAAGTGTGAGGAAAGCCTTTTAGAGTAGGTCTTGCCTCCCTAGGGCAGGTGTTAGGGCAGGAATTACCTGAGAATGTTGACTATTCCAGGCTGAGTTAGGAGTTACTTTCCAAGGGATACCTTTTCCTCTCTGTTGGAATTGGAGTATCAGGCTGTGAACATGCACCTCACTGAGCTGCTGGGCAGGGATTCACTTCAGGGCACAGATGTGTTCAGGTGACAGATTCAGCTGCTCACATCTGAGCTGGGAATGTCCCTGCTGTCCCCAAGGGTTGCACTCTGCCCTGCTGAGGCTCCTGGCCACCAACTACCCCCACCTGTGCATCGTGGATGACTGGATCTGCGAGGAGCAGATCACCGGCACCGACGCCCTGCTCAGGAGGATGCTGCTCACCAACATGGCCAAGAACCACTCTCCCAARCAGCTCCAGGAAGGTAAAGAACTTCATTCCAACTCAGTTCTTTCCACATGGATTGGAATGGAGRAGATTTGGAAGTGTGTGATTATACTGCATTTGGATAACCAAAGTGCTTCAAACRTTAGAGGTCCAGTTTTACCAAGATGCTGTTGTTTCTGTTTTGCAGCCTTTTCCTTGCTGCCTGGAAATCACACCCAGCTGATGCAGATCCTGGAACATTTGACCCTTCTCTCAGCTGCAGAGCTGATCCCCTATGCAGAAGTGTTGACCTCCAACATGAATCTCTTGCTGGAAGCTGGAGTCCCACGGGGGATTCTGCAGGCTGTCAATAAGCTCTGGATGGTTCTGAACACTGTCATGCCCAGAAGGTATCAAGGCTCAAAATACTGTTTGGTTTCTTGGTGCACATAGGTGGGAGGCCACTTTTTCTTTTAAAAATAACAGCACAATGCCTTTATCTGGGAGACTGGGGGCTGTGACTGAATAGAACGTGTTGGAGCTGCAGTTTTTAAAGTTTGACCATTTTGAACCTTTGCATTTAAAAGGAAGGTGGTTCTTGTTCTCAGGGGGAAGGAAGTCTTCAGTTTAAAATACAGGAGGATGGTTTTATAGTGTCTGTTGTTTATGATGAATTACTGATGGAACAGGAACTCACTTTGGTAAAAAAATGCTTTTTTTTTATGAAGTGGATGCTCTCCTGCAGTGAAATCTGCTCTGAGTCCAGGGAGTGTAAGTTAACTGCACCTTGCTCAACTTCAAGGGGGTTTTGCTACTTGATAGGCCTAGGAAAATATGGCTGAGTGACCAAATGCTTAGAGAACTCCTTTTCTTGTATATATTCTCTGTTAAATCATGAAAATATTTCCATTTTAGGTTGTGGGTGATGACTGTTAATGCCCTGCAGCCCTCAGCAAAGATAGTGCGGCAGCAGAAGTACACCCAGAATGATCTGATGATTGATCCCCTGATTGTGCTGAGGTGTGATCAGAGAGTTCACAGGTGAGTCTGGGCTGCTCTCAGGGAATGCTTTACAGAAAGGTGGCCAGCAGAAAACTCCTGAGAGCTTTCAGCACTTCAAAACATCTTTTCAAACTGATCACAGCAGCTTGGCAGTTGTTCTAAGCTTGGGCTGAGTACTGTGGAGCTGGGCCTGCTGTCCCAGCATTTCATCCTGTGTGTTTTCCARCCTTTGGGATTTGCACGTGGCTCATCCATTTTGCATCTGGGTGTGTGAATTTGTGGTGAAGAGCCTTTGCAGCCTGTTGGAAATGGCTGCTGCCACGTGCTGGTGGCTGAGGTGTAGCTGTACCATCCTTGTGCCTGTGGGTTATTCCATCCTTTTGGGCACTGAGTGCTGCTGATGGATGGGAGAGAGGCAGATTTGCTTCATTTCCCAAGGGAGCCTTTGCAGCACAGGGAAAATTGGTTCCTGCAGATGCCAGTGATGCCAGAGGAGGAGCTGTGCTGCTGCAGCCTTGGGGAGTGCTTTTGGTTTGTTCCTGTTGCTGAAATGTCTTTGTTTTACTGTGTTCCCAYCTCAGGAGTCCCCCTCTGATGGATATCATTTTGCACATGTTGAATGGGTATCTCCTTGCTTCCAAAGCTTACCTTAATGCTCACCTGAAGGAGACAGCAGAGCAGGACATCAGGCCATCCCAAAACAATGCCATGGGTCCAGAGGCCCCAGAAGTGACAAGGGAAGAGTTAAAAAATGCTTTGCTTGCTGCTCAGGTAAGAGGGAAGAAATGGASATTCCATGATGTGAGGAAAAACAGTGGTGAAAGAGAAATGCAGAAACAGGAAATTAAAAAATGAAGCCTTTAATTTTTTTTTTATACCAACTTCTATTACCATGGAAAAGAAAACTGCCTCTGTCTTCAGATGTTGAAATAATTTCTTATTTTCTGGTCTGAAGCATTGTGTTGATTTACTGCTTTGATAGTGCTTCTGTCAGAACAGAGGAGTTCTGCTCACCAGCCCTTTTGCCTTGATACTTGTGTGATCCAGAGGCTTTCTGTGGTTGGATTTGGAGCAGCAAAACAGCAATAAATGTGACAGAGCCATGCCTGATCCTCTGAAAGGTGTTTCAGGGAAGCAGCCAGCACTGCAAAGTGGGAGGCTGAAGGATGGGTCRCTTCCTCAGCTTGACATGATGGAAATTCTTGAGTAATCCTTGAGTTCTACATCCCTCTGTCTGTCAAAACGTCACATAGGGAGTTCCCATTATAATATGGTTTTTGAGTTAATAGGAAGTTTGATATTTAAATGAGCAGGGTGATGTTTATGTGAATTACATGGCCCTGTGCATATTTTGCTTTGGATGCTTTAAGGGACCACTGGATATTTATTTTGAAGCAACATGAAATTCTACTGAATTTACTTTTTTCATCYGTGATTATGATATTTTGTTAGATCTTCCATTTCTTAAACTGTCCTTACTTTGTGTTAGATTTGTTTGATTTCACTGGGGGTTCTAAGCCCTTCCTGTGGCTTTTCTCCCCAGGACAGTGCTGCTGTGCAGATCCTCCTGGAGATCTGCTTGCCTACAGAAGAGGAGAAGGGCCAGAGCAGCTGTGCTCAGGAGCTACTGAGGGAGGTGCAGGGCCCGCCGAGCCCTCGGGGGGCTGAGGCTCGGGAGGAGGAGGAGGAGGAGGAGGAGGAGCAGAGCTTGCTGTGCAACCTGCGGGAGGTGCAGTGCCTCATCTGCTGCCTGCTGCACCAGATGTACATCGCTGACCCCAACATCGTCAAACTCGTGCACTTCCAGGTGTGCCTGGGCTCTGCTCTGCTCTGGAAGGGTGGGGAGGAGCCAAGGGTGTGGTCAGGGGCTGCTGGGTGTTCTCAGGAGTGAGAACGAGCCACTTCTGTCCTCCTGTCTTCTCCAGTTTGTAGAGCTCACACTTCCTCCCTGATTCAGTGCTTGCTCTGTGGGTTGTAGTGAAAGGCAGCACCCAAACTCTGCCTGTTCCTCATCCTTAAACCCCTCCTTTGTGCCCTTTTCAGTCCATCCAGGCCAAGGAAAGCTGCCCTAATCATCTTGTAATGACTTGTTCCACATCTGGTTGTGGGTTGCTTACAATGTGGGTTACTTTCTTCTGGCCACGTTTTTAAATTGATATTCCCATTGTTCAAAATTTGGCTTCAAATGTAAACATCTCCTTATCTTTCCTTTTTGTTAGGGCACAGTTTATCTCTTCAGAGTGGGAGGAGGAAGGTTGGCCCTGCAAAAGCAGCTGAACACCTTCAAAAGAAAAAAAAAAGAAGAGGGGAAAGATCAGCAATTTAAAAAATATAAATGTGTTTTTAATGCATATTAAATTGCTCCCTGCCAGATGGCAGACTCTTTACAAGGAGTTAATTTGCCTTGACCTGGAACTGATTAAGTGATAAAAAAGTCATTATGGGGCAGTTGTGAAACAGAGCAAGTTGGGGCTGATGGTGAAATTTGGAGCACAGGAAAGACACAGAAGGGAAAGGTCWCTGCAGTCTGCTTTCCTTTGGGGAGTGGAGGGGGATGCAAATACATCATTGAATATTGAGGATAAAGAASTGATTCAGTTTGTACCCAGCCTGTCTTTTGTTGCCTTGGCATTACTCTGTAAACTCTGAACAAAAGGGAGTTACAAATACATTMATTTTGGAACAAAGCATTAGCACAGGTGTGATTTAAAATATCAGCTGAAGCAGAATTTTAAAAACACACCTGTGACACTTGGACACATCTGTTTTCTCATTCCCTCAGGGTTAYCCATGTGAACTGCTGGCACTGACAGTGGCTGGGATCCCCTCCATGCACATCTGCCTGGATTTCATCCCTGAGCTCATTGCCCAGCCTGAACTGGAAAAACAGGTACWGTGCACTCACCTGGCTGCAGCACCCCTGTGGGTAATAACCCTGCTGAAAAACTGGCTGAGGGGAGAATAAAACTCACCAAAAACCTCCTGTTCTAACCTGCCTGGGCTACTCAGGTAATATTTGTAACACTTTAAATGAAAGGCCTGGCATTGAAGGCAACTGGAATTTGTTGGGCTAAAGATTCCCTGTTCCTATATCAAACCAACTTTATAGTTTCTCTTATTTAATCCTTTCTAGTATTAAGTTWCTGCTGATCAACTGAGGTTAAAACTAGAATATATCAGAGCTAAATGTCAATAAAGGGTTGTGTTGCACATTGTTGCTTTATTGCTTATCATTAAACCTGGAGTAAAAGTATGTGTGGGAGATTTTGAAACACTTTGGTTAATGTTAATTTAATCAAATAATAAAAAAATTGTTATTAATATTAATTAATCAAATAATAAAAATAATGTGTGGGTTAATTTTTTCTTAATACCAGCAGAAAAATAATCATAATAACTTACATATATATATATATAATATATATATATAACAATATACTAGAATATACTATAATGTACTATATATAATAGTATATACTAGGATCTACTATAATAATAGGATATACTATATAGGATATACTATAATAATAATATAATTATTATTATGCTAAAGCTCCTTTAGCTTCCATTTCCTTCATGSTAAAACAGAGAATATTTCCTTACTGTTAGGTTTGGTGAAGAGCTTTGTCTAGAAGTTGTCAAACATGCTGGAATTTATTGTTTTTGTCTCTTTGGACAGATCTTTGCCATCCAGCTGCTGTCCTACCTGTGCATCCAGTATGCCCTGCCCAAATCCCTCAGCGTGGCTCGTTTGGCCATCAATGTCATGGGGACCCTGCTCACAGGTACCACCCCCAGAACTCCCTGCTCTGGSGCCCAGGGTGATTTCTCTGGGCTGAATGCAGTTTTGGCTGTCTGATTGCTGTTGTAAAAGTGACAACGGTTCCTGATTGGATTTTATGATGATTTATTTTTGCTTCTYCTTGGCAGTTCTGACCCAGTCCAAGCGTTACACGTTTTTCATGCCCACCCTGCCTTGCCTGGTGTCCTTCTGCCAAGCTTTCCCTCCCCTCTAYGAGGACATCATGTCCCTGCTGATCCAGATTGGCCAAGTCTGTGCCTCTGATGTTGCCACACAGACACGAGACTTCGACCCCATCATCACCCGTAAGTCAGGGGCCTCAGGGAGAGCACCCCAAGAGGGCTCAGACACAGGGAAATGAGGCAGGAATGTTGGGGTGTCCCTGGAAATAACCTGTGCTGAAGCATGGAGTAGGGCTGGCTCAGCTTTGCCACCTCCTAACGTTTATATTTGTGTTATGGCTGGGAAAGAACCATTCCCAACACTGACTTAGGTGTGCTTTGCTCATGTGCTTTGCACTTAATTGCTTACTTTGCTTCTCCTGCTTCATTTCCCAGGCCTCCAGCAGCTGAAGGAGAAGCCCCACGATTTCTCAGGGCTCTGTAAAGATGCCTCCAGCAAAAGCTGTTCCAGGGACACAGCCAGCCTGGACCCTGATGTKCGGCTGTGCCAGTGCGTGGAGAGCACCATCATTGAAATCATCAACATGAGTGTCAGTGGCATTTGAAAACCCCAGGGAACTTGTCCTGCAGCTTTTCCCTCTCTTTATGGTGCCTAAATTTGGGAAAAAAGCTGTGAAAGTGGGCTGAGGAGCTGGAGCAAAAGTCCACGTTTTTCATTCATTGATTCAGTCTCGGCTGAGAAGGGAAATCCCTTCCACAGGGTTTTGTTGCTTTTTGAAAACTTCTGGTGGGATCAGTAAATAATTTCCAGGGAAACAGGGATTTTTCAGGCTTGCTCAGCTGCTGAAGTGACACAGCAACAAGCCTGGAAGGGTTTTACAACACCAAAAAGTGAGCATTTATTTTGCTGTGCAAACAGCAAAATGATGAGTGAGGAAAATTGGAGATTGAAGTAAATGAGCTGTTGTTCCACAGCCTTGCAGAGCAAGTTGGAATAAARTACTCCAAGGAATACTTGAAAAAGTGGTGTCAAAAATTTGCACCATCACACTGAGTTCTAAGAAAATTAGAAAATCTATTTGTGTGTCAAGCCATTGGTCATGAGATCAGGAACTTAAAGATCAACCAGCCTTCACTGAGAGTTTGAAACTCTCAGTTTCTTTAAAAACGTTTAAAAAAGTTTCTTTAAAAAACAAAGTACTAATAGTAAAAAAGAGCTGGATAAGTGGGATTTTTAAAGAGTACAGCTCAGATGGTTTTGTGGTTTTTAAATTAAAAAAAAAAAGAGATGAAAAAGACTTGAAGAAATGGGTGCAGAGGTGTCTTGAGCTGTCATCAGGAGGAGATTAAAAAAGAAATGGATGCTGAGGGTGACTGTGCAGAGGAATAAGGAGAGGAGGGACAGGTTTCAGCCATGCCAAAGCAATTCCAAGGCCAAATCCTTCCTGCTCCATCATGGAGTTGGTTGTTCTTTAGTGCATAAAGAGGGGATTTCCCCATGGAAATGTGGGGAACCCCCGTGGGTTTGATTTGCAGGGCTCCTGCTGTAACACCCCCTGYCACCATCTGCCTACCCAGGGGATTTTTGTCATCTTTGTGTAAATTATGTAAATAATCTAAAATGTATGTATTTTTTTCCTCCTCAGTTCCAAGTGGAATTTTATATGCTGTAGTGGTATTTAAATAAAAAAACAACAACAGTGTGAACTGAAGTTCAAAGAGGGTTGCTTGCWTTGCTTTGAAGTTTTCCAGGTTCATCCCAAATTTCACCTGAGGGAAACCCCTGGGGGCACAGACACCTCACAAAACAGGACTTGTGTGTGGCAGTAATGAAAACACACCGAATTCCCAAAACCTGTTAGTTTTCCATGGTATTTTTTGTGCACTTTGCTCAAAACAATGATGATGATTATAATAATAATAATGATAATAATAATAGTAATGATAATAATATTATAAAGACAATAATGGTAATGATACCCAATAATAATACATAATACTTATACTATAATACATTAAAAAATAAGATAATATAATAAAGATATTAATAACGATAAAGGCAATAATACCCAATAATATGTAATACTTATGAAATGTTATAAAACATAATTAATAGAAACCCAATATAGTACAATGGATATATTATTATTAATTATAATAGTGAGGAAAGCTGATAATGATAAATATTCGAGTGTTTTACAAAAAGCGCGGTTGCCTAGCAACGCGTGCAACCCGGAAGCTTACAAGGCGCCCTCTGATTGGCTCCCGGCGCGCAGAGGCGGGAGGCGGGAGCGTGCCAGTATGCCCTTTGCTGATTGGTGGAGCGCGGCCCTTTCCTGTCAGCTGATTGGCTGGGGCGGAGGCGGGAAGGACGGAGGGCGCTGAGGGGCCGTGAGGGCGCTGAGGGGCCGTGAGGGCGCTGAGGGGCTCTGAGGGGGAAGCGGCCGCCGGCGCCTCCGCCTCGCCGAGCACACAGAGGAAGCGAACCCCCAGGTGCTGCTGTGTGGGCTGGGCTGGGGCGGCGCCGCTGCTTCCTGAGCGCCGCCTGCTCTGGGRAGGCAAAGCAGCTGTGCCCGGGTCGAGATGTGGCTGAGGGGGAGCGCTCCCGGTGGATGTGGGCACACCCCGGAGGGCTCTGCGCTGTCCCGGGCCCTCCCTCCTCCTCAGGGGCACGCTTAGCTCGGAGCTGTGCTCGTTTGAGCGAGTCCTCCTGCCAGAATGGGCTGGGGAAACGCCTCGGAGCGAGGTGGCCTTTGCTTTTGGAAGGAGGGGTTGGGTTTAAACTTGTGTCAGCGRTCTCCTTTTGCTAGAATTGCTTTTTGCTATTCGGAAGCTCAATGGTGAAGCTGAATCGTGCCATGCATTGGTGCTTTTTGATGTATATATTTAATTATTAAAGTCGGATGAGGACGCAAGTCAGTGAGTTAATTTATCCCAGGGAATCTCAGATTAAAGCTGCTGTCTTACTTACTCAGTGTTGAAAAACTATGAGAAAAAACCCCCTGTGTTGTTCAAAAATATTGTCTCTTAAAGCCATTTATGCCTTTCAATATTTTTTAATTCAATAATTTCACCTTTTTAACACAGGGAARATATCTGGCTTTTATTATCCAGAGATATTCAAGGCAATAATCACAGAATAATTAAGTGAATGATTCCCCTTTTCCCCTGGCTAATTACTGTATTATTTGTGGCTGAAAGATGCTTTTAACCATTTCATTTTTAAAGTCACTGTCCAGTTTTATTTTCCCTTCTATAAAATGTTTAGGCTGCTGTAYGTTTGTAGTTTATGACGTCCTGCAGTCCAAGCTGATGGGCCTCTAGAGTTAAAAAACTGGCTGGTTTTAGTTCCTTAACATTCTAAAATACTTCTCCTGTGTGGGTTTGGGTTCTGTCTCCAGTCTGACTRATGGACTCTGAACTGGTTGTGCAGCTCATGGTGATTTTATTTTAATTGCTGATATTACTCATTAGCTGGTGGCAACTTGCTCTTAATGAGGATGAAGTCTGAAATGATGATGTGTGGGATAAATTCCTATATTCCATTTCTGTTCATATCCAGTTTAACACCTTCTTGTTTTTACTTGGTGCTTTCTTTGTTAGCATTGAGTTACCAATTCTGTCTTTTACTTGCAGTTTTCAACCTGAAGTAAAGGGGAGGAGAGCTGGCAATGCCTTCTGATGGGGCAGAGTACACTATTGGGGGGGTGAAGATCCTCTTCCCCTGCAAGGCTTACCCCTCCCAGCTTGCCATGATGAATGCTGTGAGTACAATTTCTGCTGCCATTTGCCGCGCTGAGAGCTTGTGTGTATTTGGAGTTCCAGAATCTCTGTCAGCATTTAGAAAGCTGAAATTCAGAGCTTGCAGCATCTTGAAAATCTCAATTGTAGCCACTCAGTGTTCTGTGTGCTGTGCAATATCTGGACCATGATTAGGGAAAGGTGAAGTGCATTTTGGRTTTGGGAGCATTTATGCCAAGCAATAAGTTCCATGAGGTGTGAGTATGTGGTTGGTTATCTAGGTGTGTGTGTATACAAATGTTCAAGCTTTTAAGRGAGGAATGATTTAGTAAAACACATTGTTTAAACAGAATAATTATGTATAGTAATGTTTCAATAAATTTTCATTTCTTTGGAGAACTTTTCAGAATGAATTGTTGCATTTATATTTAAACATTTCTAAGAAGTTTTAACCACTGGCAGGATAAGAAGGCACAGCCTTAAGATGTGCCAGGGAAAATTTAGGCTGGACATAAGGATATTATTGCTAAGATTGGCTGAACACATCTGCTTTGTTTTCTGTTAATTCTGTTCCTTTTATTGCCYTTAAAGATTGTTAAAGGCTTGAATAACAGGCAGCACTGTTTGCTGGAGAGCCCCACAGGAAGTGGCAAAAGCTTGGCCTTGCTTTGTTCTGCATTATCATGGCAGCAGGCTTTGTATGGTGAGTGTCTTAGTGTCTGTTACAAAACAGAAAATAATTAATGKTTTTTCATCAGATTTAAACATTTGGGTTCAGGTCTGGATCCACCTCTGGACTCCTTGCCTTAATGGCAGCATAAAGCAATAATTCTAAGCTGGGTTTGGATCCCATAAGGGAATGTGGCTGTTGGAACTGTGGGAGAAAATCCTTGTGGGTTGAATGGGAGGAGGGAGGTCTTTTCTTTTCTGTGCACTGCAGCTCTTCAGAGGGTGACCACAGCTGCTTCAGCTTCACTGCTGTGCCCCTCTGGCTCTCCTGTTGAGTCTGGGGTGGTTKTTAATGACAAATGGCTTTGTCCCCCAGATAAATCAGTGCCAAGCTCATCGAGTGACAAGGAGGACAGGAAGGCAGAGCCATYCCCACCCTGTCACTGCAGGTGCCACTCCCAGCCTAAGAGCAACGAGGCTGCCWCGAGTGGGACTCACAGTGCTCCTCCTTCTGCCCATGGTCCTGACACAGGAACCTCCAGAGTCCCTGGGAGCCCTCTGGCAAACACAGGTAACTTCATCCATAGGCAGCTAAAATCCTGCTGCTTTCCAGCCAGGGATGTTTTCTTCACCATCATCACAGCAGACATGGTTCTGCCCTGCCTGAAATCTCTGTGGTGGTYAGAAATGTCTAACACTGTTTCCTACACCATTTATATTTACAGTAATTCTGGCAGTCACTATTCTGTAGTAATCACATTTTAAAATGTTGCCCTTATTTCATGTAATGGACATCGGTTTTATTTTGTTCATTACAGGGTGTAAGGAAAATGAAACACTRGCTTCAAAACTGTCTGCCAAGAAAAAGTTATCTCTTGTTGACAGTGAGAAGGATGATTTTCAAGTGGACAGGAAAAGGATTCGTCCTTTRGAAACAGAGCAGCAGGTGAGCAGGTGAAATATGGGCACTGAAATMATCTGGGTGTAGCTCAACAAACTCCCAAATCCCAGTTAATGCTGCAGAGGAGGGTGTTAGAAATAACTGAGTCACACCACAGTCACAGTTCAGGCTTTTGTTTAATTTTTATTGTTACTTGTGACAAAGGAGTCCATTGTTACACTAAATTCTACCCTGTCCTAAAATCTCTCACATTTAAACAATATCCCCAAAATATGTTTATTCCCAGTTGATGGATTATAATTTCTGCAAGTTTTGTAACAGTGGGAAAGCAAAGCAGAAAAGCTCACCAATAACTACAGATTTTTTAAAATTAAAACTTTATAGCTTTCCCTAATGACTTTTGTGTGGCTTAGATTTAAACTCTTGATGCCCAGTTACTAAAACAGACAAAGCCAGGACTGCCCAGTGCATTTTGACACTGTTGCTTTCCCCAGCAGGTCAGAAAACGTCACTGCCTTGCAAAAGGAGTGCAGCTGGTTGATGCTTTAGAAGTTTATCATCAGAGGAAAAATGGAGAGCTGATTGTTCACTCTGAAAAAAGCATGAAAACCACTCCTTTTTCTCCCCAAACAGTGAGTAACTCAGTGATACCTTTTACATCAGGAGTGTTAGTTCTAGAACAGTTTTAAACARTGTTTTATGAAATGCAGCTTAATGAAGTCTGAGCAAACATTGCAGCTGCTGCAAAGGTTCCTCAGTGTTTTGGATTTTATTTCCACTTTCTGTAGCTGAAGTATCACATCAGAAATTAAGATACAGCTTGGCACCTGTTTCTGCAGCTTTGTTAGGCATTTTCTTACTGTTTGAAAATAGACTYTACATAAATGTTGGAGTAGAAGAAGAAATGTGAGGCAGTAGAGAGCTGAGTGTGGGAGGCCAAGTTATGTCAGTGATAGAAACCACAAAGGAAACCAAAAGCTGTAGGATTACTGTAAGACCCTGGGAGCTGARTATGTCCTTAACAAAAGTGAATCTGTGTTGCAGCCCATTGGATGGGAGGCAGTTTTTATTAGTTGTGGAAAGCTCTGGAGATTTTTGAGCAAGATTTGAAATGCTTTGTGCCACTGAGCWTCAATGGGTGGTTTGAAATGCAGACACCACCAGAGTGTGCTATTGATTTTCAAATAAAAAGMCCTTTCATCCTTCCTGATGGTAAAATTTTCTGTGGTACTTTGGTGTGGRTAGGTGAAAAATTTGACTTAAAACTTCTAGAAATTTCTTGTCWGGAAGAAAATCGAAAAGAATATATTATTTGCTACATCTTTAGAAAGAAGTAATCTAAGAAAAAGGAAAGAGGTTATTTCTGTTTAAGTTAAGAAGAAAGAAAGGGGGTTATTTCTGTTTCAGTTTCATTTTAAGGATGAGAGAATAAGGTGTTATTTTGCTGTGATGAACTTTTCCCTTAGTAGACTGAGAACTTGTCTGGTATCAAGGAAATTGCAGAAAGTAAATGATTTCTAATTAGTAGTTCTGAGCTTTAACTGCATTTAGARTGGGAAGAGCATCAAGCACAGGCTGTGAGGTGTAAAAATGCTTTTCTAGTGTGGCTTAGAACAGAGCTTCTGTTCAACACTCACCCCAATTTATTGATACAAYATTGTGATAACAGCATTGTCTGGTTCTGAGGCAGCCCTGCCTTTGGATAACCTGTGTTTTGCAGTGGTCAACCCTCTGCTTAAAGCAGATTTCATTTCTTATCAAGTCCTGTTTGTATCCAAGAGGGAGAAGGGGTTGGTTGGAAGAGCAGGAGGTGCTGCCCAGCACTGCAGCATCCCAACACCTGAGGATCCAAAGCTGCTCTCCCTCCAGAGCCTGGGAATCCATCTCTGGCCCTCTGCTATTCACTCCTGCAAGGGAGGGCAGCTCCAGTGTGAGCTTAAAGGGGAAATTGTACCCTCAGGGTACTCTCTTGATTACTTCTGTCAAAGCATATGGCCTGAGAAACTGGGGCAGCTGGGTTAAGGAATCCCCATTGCTAGCAGGGAAAGAAAGTAAACAGTAAATGGAGAGTAGTGTAACAAACACTTGGGGTATCAAAAAACAACTGTGAAAAGAAYCTGTCTTAATGTGCTAGCCCATTGCAGTTTAACATATTGCTTACAACCTGCACAATGGGGCTTGAGTGACTTCTGTTACACATTCCAGGGGACTGGCAGCCTGTTACAATCAGGGTCTGCACTCCAGAATGGGCTAATTTACCACGATGGGCTGAAGAAAGTTGTGGATTTGTGTTACATGCTCTCACCTGACACCGTATCTGATCCTTTCCCTGCTGATTGACGTTTTGAATGAGCTCTTTGAAGCGAGTTCCAGCTTAATTAAAACGTTTGCTTGGTTAGCAGTGATCTGTGAAAGCCTGTGATAAATATTGAACCGGGTTCACCTGCTGGTGACTGGGGGAGGATAAACAGCTGCTTTGTGTGCTTTAATCAAGAGGCTGCAGCAGCAGCAGCAGAATGCTGGGCTCTCTGAGAGCTTCCCAAGGAGCAGCTGAAAAGCTCTGCTCATGTCACTGCTGATATCTGCCTAGATTGTGCTTGTGTGATATTTCACACAAGAGRCATTCACTGCTGCAGCATTCAGGTGCCTTTGTACCTGGGAAATGGAGATGGAGATAGGAAGAACTCCTCTTACCTCTTTGTGTTTCAAAGATCACAGCCCCAGTGTTTGTTTAGCTCTATTTTACACACAGTACAGGCTGCTGGACTTGATTATTCCTTTTTTAATCGGGCTTCCACGTTTTTGCTGTATAAATATTGATGTGATAGGCTGTTTTATCTAGCCCTGACAGAAGTCCAAACAAGCTGCATTAGCCTAAGGTCCATATAGGCTGATATCTGATYTCTAATGGCATCTGTTCCTGGGTGTTTCTGATTAAATACTGCAGAAAAGTACAGCAGGATCTTTTTGTGCCCTCTTCCAAATGAAAATCCCTCTTTSAGATTCCAACAGCTGAAAACAGCTTTAGTTCTGAAGCCAGAGGGTATCATGAAATACAATTCTGTTGTTTTAATTGGAATTATTTCTAATCAGCCTCCTCCCCTAATTCCTTCATAGATAAATGGAAACATTTTCTAATTTAGTCACATCTTAACCACTATCTCTGTGCTTTGAGTGTAAGAATTTGTGCTTTGGGGCAGCACTGCCAAGAAACCCCTTGTTCATGGAGAGTTCTCTTTCCCCCTGCTGTAGGAATGGGAGAGGAACACCACATGAGGCTRTGTGATATCCACACTTGGTTCTTCTTAGAGAAATACAGAATTAAAATAGTTTGCCTTTAATAAAATGTAAAGATGTATTTTAAGGATTCAAGTGTAAATTGACTCACTTGAGCAATRTGGAAAGTGGAGAACTCAACTTTTAAACTGTGCTTTAACCAATTTTCTAAAGTTTTTCTTCATTACAAAGGACCTTCTAAAAAGGTTTTATTTATGAATGTATTTGGGSCTAATGGTGTCTGTGGCTTTCAGAAATGCTGTGACTACTGCAGGCASTTTTATTCCTTAACTACTTACAATAAAATCAGCCTGACTTTACAACTTGCTCAATATTGTGGGCTGGAGTGTTTTTGGAACATAAAACTTGTTTCAAAGTTTAAGGTAACATTTTAGTACTGGAATAATGGCTAAAGTGCTTCTTAATGCCAGTATTATACCAATTTAAACCTCTTAAAGCAAACTTTTAAGCCCACTGTAAAATACTGTAATTTATCAGCCTCACACATAAGAACACTTTATTTCTTTTTTATGAAAACAATAATATCTGGTATTTTAAGCCMATCATAGGAGAACTTTCTGTTCATGTTTTTATATATTAATCTGAGCTGCATTTTCCTGTAGTTCTAAGAACTCTTACAAAACAGCTGCCTGATGGCTCCTAATATTTTTCTCTTATTTTCCTTTGGCTTAACACAGCAGTGAAATATTAGTGGTGAAGCCTCATCCTGGTGTCCTGTGTATTATTTCTGAATAATCCTGCTTCTGAAAACACAATCTGACTTGGATTAAAATTAAAAACCAGATATATTCTTCAAGGCCCTACACAGCCACTGCTTCAGTTCAATTAATGTTTAGCTTTGTGATGTGGTTTTCATTATTTCCTGGAGCAAAGCAGGGTCTGAGTGATAGAAATATCAGCATTTGCACTGGAGCTTTCAGTGTGAGCCCAGAGCTGGGCACTGCACATATGTAACATATACCATATGTCAGCTGTTTCCTGCCTGCCTGCTGACAAGAGCCCCATTCAGAACTCTTCTTTTTATCCTCCCAGTGAAGAAGTAATTATTCAATAGGGWAGGCAGGATATTTGGACCTGGCCATTTCATGTGGCAGCACAGGGTAATGAAATCTGCTGTTGCTGGCAACCTGAGAGGGGAATGTAACAATTCCAGCATGGGTGTAACTCTATCTGCTTTGAGGCCTGTTTATTTGGCACATCAGTGAACCTTTTATCCCAGTGAGTGGCAGCTCCAGAGGGTTCCATTTCCATGCTTTCTATCATGGATTGTCATATTTAATGGCAGACAAGGCTGAGTGGGGCTGAGGGAAACACAAACTTGCTTTTCCTTGAAGACAGCCTGATCCCCAGGATTGTGGTGTAACACACAGCATGACTTAGCATTTGTTTTTAATGGATAATCTTACTGATAGTCACAGGAGGGAGGAGGACTGCTGTGGGCAGCTACATGTTGTTACCTGCTCTACCACCTGGAGCCCAAATCCAGACTCTTTGACTCTGGAAGAACCCTTTTTTTCTCATGAGGGGTGTGTTTGGACATGGTTACMCCTGAGTTCCTTGTTTCCTACATGTCTCTTCCAATTCATGATGACAATTCCATGTCAATTGTTGCAGTATTTAATGTTCTGAACCATGGTGCTTCTCAGGAAGGAAAAAAAATGGCTTTTAACAGATATTTTACAGGGTGAGGTTCTGTTTAGAATTRTTGCCTGTGTTTCTTTGATTCTCCTGGATGTGATGGCCTTTGGCAGAATGGCACAGCAAACATGTTTCTAATGGAGAGTGTGTGGTGTAGTCTGTTTTATCTGCACTCAGAGTTCCTGAACTGTCTGCAGCCCTTCTGCTTGCTTTAAGGGAAGATTTATTTGAATTTGAATGTCTGTTCCAAATTTTCTTCATTGAAGGTTTTGGACTCCTGTAAGAGGAGTGTCCTGACCTGGAGCTTCAATGTGAGAAGCTTTATTTGCATTATTCACATGTGTAAATATTCTACTGGATTAATCATTCTTTCTGATTAGTTTATGATAAAATTGTGATTGCTGGAAGGTTTTTTAGGGATTYCCAGGCACAAGGATGTGGTGCTTTAACATTTCAGAACTTTTTGCAGCCCTGGTGACTGAACCAGCCATCCCAGAGGGCACTCTGCAGGCCACAGGCAGATTTAGCACCTTCATCTCACACTGGGATTTTGTGAATCCCTTTTTTGTCTTGCTTTGCAGCCCCCTGGCCCTTGCACTGAGTGTTCCTGTTCTTCTGGGAAAGACCCTGATAAAGATCCCAGCCACACCAAGAAGAAAGAAAAGGGGGATGGGTTTTGTGTTCCTAAAATCTTCTTTGGGACACGGACACACAAGCAAATAACSCAGATCAGCAGGGAGCTGAAGAGAACAGCATATTCCTGTGTCCCCATGACAATCCTGTCCAGCAGGGATTATACCTGTATCCATCCTGTGGTGTCCAACAGCAGYAACAGGAATGAAATGTGTGTGGAGCTGCTGGAAGGAAAACATGTGAGTACTTTTGTTTGAGAAAATGAGCATTCATTAAATAAAATCAGATTTAACAGCTGGAATGAGTAACATTGTTTACTTCTTTGTATTATGTTGGTTAAATGCCACCTGGTGACATTAAAATAAAATATTAATTGTTAGAAAATGTTGATACACAACACAAAAACTTCTGATGACAGGAATAAGATTTATGGCTGCCAGGTTAACGTTGCAATAAGATTTAAATTATCTCTGGGTTTATAAAGGAAGAAGAAAGAAGTGTCCTTTACTGATGTACATGGATTTACCTGACATGAGGTGTTACTGTCTGGCATAAAAAGCAGCTGTTAGAAATGTCCCAGGAAGCAGCCAAATGCATGGAACATTGGAAGATTTCAGCCTGCTTGGTTTTTATTATTTTTGTAAATCTCTGCACTCCTTTGCTTTCAGGGCAGGTCCTGCTCTTACTACCACGGAGCTCACAAGCTGAGTGAGCAGCATGCCCTGCAGCCTGTGTGCCAGGCCTGGGACATTGAGGACCTGGTGAGGCTGGGCAGGAAGCTGCGTGCCTGTCCCTACTTTGCAGCCAGGGAGCTGCTGCTGGGGGCAGACATCGTGTTCTGCCCTTACAATTACCTGCTGGACCCCCAGATCCGTGACAGCGTGAGTACAGCCTGGGGGGGGCAGAACTGCGCTTAAAAACTAATTCCCCACTGAATGTTGTGTTTCTGTGGTCAGTTGAGAGCCCATTCATGTCCAGAATATTATATGCAAAAATAGCTCCTGGGGTTTTTTCCTCCCTTGGGTATTTTCTAGGTTATGAAAATTGATTCAAAATCCAAAAATCTTCATTTGCACTCAGAATATGCATTTTTTAACAGGATCCTGTTAGCTGCTGTTTCTCATGCCTTTCACTCTGTTTTACTGGTCAATAATCCCGTTTTTTTAGATGGACATTAATCTGAAAGACCAAGTGGTGATTCTGGATGAAGCCCAYAACATTGAGGACTGTGCTCGGGAGTCAGTGAGCTACGGGGTCACCGAGAGCCAGCTGCGAGCTGCCCGGGAGGAGCTGGACTTCATGGTCACCAACAGCATCAGGCAGAGGCACCACGAGCCCCTCAGAGCTGTGTGCTGCTCCTTGATCAAGTAAGGACACTTTTTCATTGCTTTCTAGCAGTTGATAGTTTTTTTAATTACCTTTAGATTGCCTTTGGTGGTGTAAGTTACTCTGTCGCAGCAGATAAAATGTAACAAAGGTGCACCAAAAACTGTGCAGGTGTTTGAGTTATGTGCATTTGGGGAATCCACAGGGCTTGAGCTGTTAAAAAAATACTGCTTTCACAGTATTTTTCAAGTTCTCTTGAAAAGTCTTGTACTTTTGAATGGTGTTCTGCTCTTTATGGGGCATTTTTGGACTCCTGGTTTATAAAGCTGAGTATGAAAATGTTTTTAAGATGAATTTTTGTATTGCACGTTTCTGTTTGCTTATTTGACAAATAATAATAGCATTGTTTTGTCAGAGRATGAATTAGTTCACATTTATGGCATGCTTTCAGAGCCTTGGACAGAAAGTATTTGGAATGGGTTGAATCTTTTCTTGGAATCAGATTGGAATCCACTGAATCCTTCATAGCTGAAAATGAATTTGTCAGTCATGCCCTTTATTTTCCCTGGGAARCAGCTTCCTGGAAGGGGAAGAGCTGAACAAAAGTTGAAAATCATGAGAGGGGATGTAGCAAAAGCAAATGGACAGAAACCCAGGAGGAAACAAGAGGTCCAGAGCAAAGTCTTTTGGGTGAAGTAGAGGTATCAAAGTCAGCAGCAAAAAGTGAATAATGCTGCAAGTGGCTTTGCAGTTCACTGAGTCCAGTGTGTGCAGTATCTCCATTTTGCAGCACAGCACAGGAGGAGTTCACTCTCCCATCCTCACTCTCTCCTCAGAGTTAATCTTTGTGTCACACACAGAAAAGGGACTTTTTCTGCTTGGCAGAAGCCAATTCTCCTACCTTGGCTATTTCAAATGTTAAACTTCAGTAACAGATAAGAACAGCATGGCTGAAGGTTTGATTGCCTCAAGCTTTTTAACCTTATCAGGAAAACTAAGGTTGATTGTCCTGGCAAATCTGCCAGCAGCATGAAAAGCAGTTGCTGGAAAGCAGAGGGCTGGGTKTAAACAGCCAGTGAGAGGTAAAATGCCCTGCACAGTGCCTTGGCTTTGCCAAATGCATGGGGAACTAAAAAAAAATAAAATCTTATTTTGCTTCTAAAGCTCCTGGCCCCTCATTGCAGAAAGCACTTAAGGATGGGCTTGGTGCCACAGAGGGGCTGCAGTGAGCCCTGGGAGGGATYTGCAGGTGTGCTGGCAGCTCTGCTGCTCAGATGCACATTTAGCATCTGATCAATGGAATTTGCTGTGTCAACACTGGAATTTTCTGGTACTGAGGGAAGCAGCAAATGCTCTTCCTGGAATTGGAGGCATGTGTGCAACATCCATTCATGCTTTTCCTGGAAATACTGCATACAGCAATTTTCACTTCAGAACCAGAGATTCCTTTCTGGGAATCAAGCTAATTTTATTTATGCTTCCTGCTTAGCTCTRAAAGTAATTTAACAGGCTTTGCAAGTAAATGCTTTAATGTTTGATGGGATTTATTTGAGAATTTAGGGTGTTTTTTGGTGATATTTGGCCATTATGTAAAGTTTGTAYTTGCATTTAGTATTTCAAAAGTGTGTGATGGTGTTTGAAGTTCATAACAGGGAAACATTTTACATTTCTTRAAGTGTTTTACCCATTGTAAATCTGTTTAATTTATGTCATAAGGGCCTTGTTCTAATGTTAATTCCAGGTSTTTTTGATGTTACATTTGAGGAATTTTGGCCAAATTCTGCCTGTGTGAGTGATCACCATTCCTTAATGAAATAAAGCAAATTATAGCCAAAGAAGTGATTGTTGTGGCAGTACTGGTGGGGCTTTGTTTGCATTTAACCTGGCAGAAGGGAAGTTATATTTTAATTGTTCCATGGATCAGATTATTTGTGGTGACAGGGCAGGAAATGTAGAACTGAAGCAGTCCCAGAGCCTTGCTCTGGAGTTGCTAATGATGAACTGGTTTTGCAGGTGAATATTTTGAGCTGCTGCAGCACTGACAGCTGTCTTTTTGATGCCTCCTGCCTTTTGATGGAGCAGACAGCTCCAGCCTTTCCTGGGAGGGAGACAGCCTCCTGCTTTTCCAGCCAGGGACAAGGTCTTGTGGCACTGCAGGGGTGAAGGAGGATGAGCTCACTCWCAGACAATTCCAGCTCTGCCACAAATAAGATGATGTTTAGCTCATGCT
Source organism: Alauda arvensis (assembly GCA_902810485.1). NCBI lineage: Eukaryota > Metazoa > Chordata > Aves > Passeriformes > Alaudidae > Alauda > Alauda arvensis. The sequence continues at coordinate 2,306,809 of CADDXX010000070.1, read as the reverse complement.
TTTAGCAGTCAATCACATTTTGCATTGTTTTACAATTAGAATTCTGCTTCAAGTTGCAGCCAATACCTGTGGGGAGTTTAAATGTGCACTGTTTATTGCCCCACTTTTCCCTTCCATGTGTAAATATGAAAAGTGTTCATTTCATGCCTCGGGATTTGTTCTTAATTGGGAAGTCAGCAGTTGACAGGGATGATAAAGCAACCTGCAGCAATTGGAGTAGTGATGAGTGGCTTTTGATATGCAGAAGTCTTGCTTGAATGAGCCTGACATATCATAAGAGGAAATTACATTTTAATTCCTTTTCTTTATTATCTATTATATGAAGTATAAACGTGGGGAGAAATTTTCTTCTCACTTCAATGAGTTGCATCCAAAGCAGTTCCACAGGAGTTCCACAGTGAAAAACAGGCATAAAACAAAAGCAGAATCTCTCTCCTTACAAGCAGTMAAACATTTATCATCATCTTAGAAGCCTGGTGCAGTTTTTGAGGTTTGCTTTGGACGTGCCAAGTGTCTCTAAATCTGTGAAATCAATGCTGAAATGATTTCTGCTTTTCCCCTCTTTCAGCTGGCTGCAGGAGAGCTCTGGGCAGCTGGTGGAGAGAGCCTATGAAAGTGCCTGCAAGGTGTGGAGTGGCACAGAAATGCTCAGCTTCCTGCACAAAATGGGAATAACTGGCATTGCTTTTCCCATTCTACAGGTAATGCTGTGTGCTGTGGAATAAATGAGCACCACCATGCACAGTATTGGTGGTGTTAAAACAGCTTAAAATGCACCTAAGTGAAATGCAAACAGATCTTTGCATTTACTGCAACACTGCAGAGTTCTCTGAAAATGATTCCTGATGAAAACCAGGAGTAATCCACTCCAGCTACTGGGATTTGTGGAGAATCAATGTTTTGAAGGATACAATTGCTCACATACAATTATTTGAATTGAACCATTGAGCCAGTGATATTTTTGCCTGTTCTATCCAGCTGCATTTTTATTGAGTGTTGAAATGTTTTTACCCTATTTCCAAGTTGAGCCCTCCTTTTTGTGTAAGCCAGATGTGTTAAAAGCATTGTTAAAAATTGAAAGTATTGTTCCCTTTCCCTTGGCCCTTCTCTGCCCCTTTCCCTCTGACTTTATAGTTATTTTAAATGAACTTTTAAAGCAGTGAGCTGACAGTCTTGTATCTTTATTGACTTTGGTTTTGAGAAGACACTTAGAGTGCTGTTGATGTGGAATTTGCCTCTTGCAGAAACACCTTGCTGCTGTCCTGGAAAAAGAAGAAAAAGTATCAATGCATGGGAGAGAGGAAGTTATTGAGGTGCCAGTTGTGAGCCCTGCARCTCAGATTGTGCTCAAAGGCCTGTTCATGGTCCTTTCCTGCCTCTTCAAAGAGAACAGCAGGTCAGCTCTGACATCCATGAGCTGAATGCTCACCGTTTGATTGCTTAATTGTCATTTTTTACTGAGATTTCTCTCTCTGGACAGGTTTGCAGATGATTACAGGGTTGCTCTACAGCAGACTTACACCTGGATGACTGAAAACCAACGTGATGATGCAGATGGRGGATCCTTCCTAACGAGGCCCAAGCACAGGAAGAGTTCAAGGCAGAAAACCCTTGTGCACATGCTGAATTTTTGGTGCTTGAACCCTGCTGTGGTGAGCTGAGTGTGGAGAAAGCCTAAAATAATCTGAGTGATAACAAATACACAGCAGATCTCAAAGGGATTGTGTTGGTTTTCTAAACCCCTGCTTTTCTTTCTGCCACCTAGGCTTTTTCTGACTTGAATGAAGTCAGAACAATTGTGCTGACATCAGGCACACTCTCTCCCATGGACTCCTTTTCCTCAGAGCTTGGTGTGAAGTTTTCCATCCAGCTTGAGGCCAATCACATCATCAGGAATTCCCAGGTAAGCTGGSCATGGCTGTGCCTTCCTGAGGGTAAAAAAACCAAACAAAAGTGATGGCAAACCCATTCTGCCAGTTAAAAGAAAGGTCCAGGCTTAAAGCCACGGGAAAGGACATTTTTAAATTAATAAAGAGGCAATTTTTAGACACATTTCCCTGCAGAAGCTGCTCCTGCTATATCGATAACAGCCCCCTCATACCAACCACTGCCCTTCAGGCACTGAAATGAATTTGAGATACCTCAATACTGCTTTCACATTTGGAATGTCATGCTAGAAGCTGGTGTGATGTGTGCAGCCTGGCTGGGCACTGACTGTGTCCCTGTGCCCCCCAGGTGTGGGTTGGCACGGTGGGCGCTGGCCCCAGCGGCCGCAAGCTCTGCGCCACCTTCCAGCACACCGAGACCTTCGAGTTCCAGGATGAGGTGGGGGCACTGCTGCTGGCAGTCTGCCAGACCCTGGGCCAGGGGATCCTGTGCTTTCTGCCATCCTACAAGGTAAGGAAACCTCACTTCTGCCATTCACAGCATCACAGAATTTCTAGGTTGGAAGAGACGTTTAAGATCGAGTCCAACCCATGTTCTAACACCTCAATTAAATCACGGCACCAAGTGCCACATCCAGTCCTTTTTTAAACACATCCAGGGATGGTGACTCCACCACCTCCCTGGGCAGATCATTCCAGTATTTTGTCACTCTTTCTGTGAAAAACTCTTTCCTGATATCCAGCCTGTATCTCCCTTGGTGCAGCTTGAGACTGTGCTTTCTGCCATCCTGTCAGGTAAGGAAACCTCMATTCTGCCATTCTGTGCTTTCTGCCATCCTATGAGGTAGGGAAATCTCAATTCTTCCCCTCACACCTTTGAAAATGCACTCTGTGATCTTCTGCTTTATCAACATACAGAAATGTTTATCAAATGAAGGATTGTAATAACTCATTGGGGTTACATTGGTATTTCTTGGCATTCAGGTTTGTTTTCATGAGCAAACGTGTTTGGTTTTTCTCAACAGATGCACTTATTAACACACACAATCATTTCAATTAGCATTACCATAAAACCAGCCAGATCYATCAATTTTCCTTATGTTGTTTCCCTGAAGGTTTAAAAATTGTTTATTAGAAAAAAAATTAAGATCACATRATGAAATGCTTTCTGTATAACTCAGCAGCAAGGATGCCTCTGCATGTTCTTTCTGTGCTCTCAGAATGCAGAATTCCTCCAGTTAATGTCTCCTTCCCTTGTTTCTTGTTCCATTTCACTGCATTGGAGGTGGGAGTGTATTTTTCTTTAGTCAGGGGAATTGCTCACTGACATTGGCTGAAAGGAATCAAATTTCTCCATTTCAAACTATGGAATATCTCATTTCACTGACAACAGTTATTTAATTATGGTTAATGTGGATCTCCCAGTACTTCTGCTTTCTTCTYTWTTTGTTGTTRCTGTTGTTCATGGTCAGGAAYAGGAATATAAACCTGCAAGATAATTCTGTAACTCATTTTTCTTGTACTGCTTGCAAGGGTGTGACTTTATGCATTTTAAATGATTATTTATGGTTTTTAAAAATCATCTTAATGGACAAAACACAAAAGACATCTCAAAAAAAATCTCAGAAAAATCCTACCAAATGATTAAAACCTCAACATGATGGAAATAGAATTTCAGACCTTTCCYCTCATCCATAAGGCTCCTAAACAGAGAATATTTTATAAAATGAAATTTAAAAAATTAAATTCTTTTTTACAAACCTTTATCTTTTACTATTTACCTGGCAGGCTGCAGAGGGAGGGTTGTTTCTTGCCTGGGTGCTTTAGGAGTTGGAAGCACAGTGCAATTCCTGACTGTMACCATTAGGTGCCCACATCAGACCAGGTAATGCAAGCCCCTGGAAAAAAGCACATTACTGACCATAAATTTACTTCACCTCCCAAAACTCTGCACTTGCATGCAAAGGAAATGATCTGACAAGAAATCCCCAATTTATTTCAGAATTTAACTGGAGCACCTTTCAGTTCCCAGCATTACTTTCCCAAGTTGATCTTCCATCTGCAGACCTGACAAATATTTATGAAAGTTTTTATGAGAGTAGCAATGAGAATTGCAACTACAGAGAGACTTGGTAATGACATTTAATAAAGGAGGAAAACAATTGCTGGCCAGTTCTGGAAGCTTCCCCCTCCCTGCCCTTCTGCCTCACTGAAAGGTCACCCTGCACACTCTGAGYGTTCTGTTCTTTGCAGGAACACTCCCTGAGCCCAGCACAGTATTGATAAATAGAAATTGCAGACAATTGAAGGATGATATTTTAAAATCACATTGCCAATATTTTTCTATGGGTGCCCTTTTTCTTCCTACTACTTTTAGTGGGGATTGGGTTGCCTTTAAGGCTGAGATTAATCTGTTGAAAATACAGAATAATGTAAGCACATGAGTACAGGGAGAACAAGGTATTGTCCTTTCATCATCATRCAGAAGATTTGCATTTCAAAAGTGATTTTCACAGGAAATTGCTGCCTCTCTTTAAAAAGCTGCAGCCTTCAAAGGAATTTTTCAAGGCTGTCAAGATCTGATTAACACACATGGTCATGGACCTCACTGTTATGAGTTAAGCAGCTTTTTTGATGGCTCAGTCTGTTTTATGAATTGAAGTTCAAACTTTGGAATAAGTGACAAATATAGGGTTTTTTTCCTATCTGGAAGGCTGAGGACAATGCAGTGAATTTTAAGTACTTTCTATCCAGGATATCTGATGGAGCTGGAATTCAGTTTGGTGTGTACATTGGATTTCAGTTTGGAATTTCCACCTGCAATGTGAATGGGGGGAAAAAGCAATAGAGAAATTTCCTTTTGTCTTAATCAGGTATTTGAGTAAATATATTTTTAATTGAAGAGTGACTGTTTAAAATATAGGTATGGCAAATATATGGAGTTAATGGAGTGGAGGAAAATGTATGGATGGACAAACAACCCATGGGCTGTACATCCCCACATTTATAGGAGTCTGATTTGATGGTTCATGTGGGGTAATTCACAAACAACGTGGACATTTTAGTGTCACTGTTGGAGTTGTGGCACCCTGACTTCTTAAAAAAAACCAGCTTCATCTTAACATTCACTAAATTCCAAACCTCCATCATTTTCAAGGCTCCTAAAGCTGGTGATACCATGCAGCAAAAATGCATTTATGTGAAAATCAGTAGCAAACCCAGCAAGAAACACTCTATAAAAGAGAATATCAGGAGGTGAAAAGATTGCTCAGAATTCTCAGATGCTTTTAAACAAGATTAAGATAAGGCCCATTAGGGCTCATGTTGCCAACCTGTCTGCATGAAGATATATCTTGCCTGGTGCCTGCATCTTGGATGATTCATTCAATATGTGTCATATCAAAGTCAGCCTCTCCAGCAAGGAGAAAAATGCTAATGCTTCTAAATTTTAGTGATAATCCATCATGATGAATTAACTGACCTTTCTTTGTAGGGTTTGTTTTTTTTTTTTTAACAAAAGAAGCTTTGGAGGGTGATGTTAATGTTGGTTTGGTTTGTTGTGTTCTCTGAGGGATTGCTGGTTAATTTGGATCTGCTGATTGAGGAGTCAAAATCTGGACAGCTGTAGTTGAGAAGGGTTTGAAGGAGTGTTTTGAACAGGAAAACTGAGGGACTGATCAGAATTCTCTGCTTGAAAACCTTGCAGGGAGGTTGGACTGGATCCCATGTAAAGGTTCCTTGCAACCCAAACTATTCCATTGTCATGGAATGTGGCACAATTAACATAAATTAGCATATAAATGATTAATGCTGCATTGCACTGGCCGTTTTCCTTGAGAATTTTGGGGTAAGGCTATGGTGATGACACACAGCAAAAATAAATGCTAAGTTTCACAGCTGAGTTTTTGTCTCATGACTTCAGGAGCTGCTAGTGCAGAGTTCAGGCTCTGTCACTTCATCCCATTTTCCTGCTGATGTTTTCTGCAGTGGGCACAGCCAGGATTGGGTGACAGCAAATCCCTTTGGGCTCCTCTCTCTGCTTGGCTCCCTGTCCCTGTGTCAGGTGTCCACCAAAGCTGCAGAGCAGTCTCAGGCAGGTGTTGTTTGCCCTGCTGCTGACAAACCATCCCTGGCACCCTCCCACAGCTCCAGACAGGCAGGAATTAACAATATTAATTAACTCTGAGCAGTGTGGGGCTGGTTTCAGCAGGCTGAGAACCTCCAGGCTCAGGGGAATGGTTTGGAATCAGCAGCAGGGAGCTCAGTTTAACCCCTGGCTGTGTCCACAGGGATTTAAATGTGGCACCCACAGATATGACAGGCTGAGGGAGGGAGATCATTTCATGATTCATTCTCAGTGTCTGGCTCTTCTTCATTGCAGACAGAGCCTTTTCTTACTGAGATACCTGAGATTGGTAGAAATTCCTGTTTTCAGGAAGTGCTTCAGTTCCAGACAATGACTAGAACTCTGAAAAACTTTCCTGAAACGTGGCTTTGTAAATAAATTATAAGAAACCCATTTTTTCTGCCATCAATAAAACAAAGCTATGCTGCTTTCAGACAACTTTTACTTATTTAATAAATTACTTCAATAAATTTCCAAAGGATGGTAGTCTGTTTAGGCCAGCCTATTAAAAGCATTAAGATTTGAGCACTGGCTGTTAAARTGAGTAAATGGCAATATCACAAAGTTAAACAAATGCCAAAAAACATTTTCCAGAGTCCTGGGATTGTAACAATACCATTAATGAGGGCAAAGAGGTTTTAATGCAATTTGCACATTCTAAAGTTTCAAAAAGAGGTTTTGAGTTAGTGCATTATTAATGTTCTGAACATCTGGAACTGTGTAAGAGCCACAGACATTGAGCAAGTGCAGGGTTTCCCCACTAGGTCTGATGCTGGCTGATTTCCTCCCCAGCCAAGAGCTTGTTTTCAGAAGTTTGAGACAGTAAAATGACAATATCCAGATAAGAGAGAAACATTCCACAGTGTCTTTTTGCTTGTGTTATGTGCAGGGGAAAAATTGGAAACCAATTAGGGTCSTGCAATTAAAAGGTGAATTTGAAATGAAGTAGGAAAAGGGTTCTTTGCACCACAGATGGGGCTCTGAGGAATTATCCACTAAGTCCCATAAAAATGCTGAACTTTTTCTGCTGGGTGGATTTCTGTGCTATTTGCAGGCAGAAATGCTTCATCAGGAGTCATATTCTCCTTGATGTTGCTGCTGACAGCTGGAGGAGGGCTTTGAAGAGGAGATTTACTCCTGGGTGTAAATATTTGCAGGGTGTAGGGATCTGTTTGTGTCATTTATGACAGAAATTTCTTCTTTAAAGTTACATCAACATGAACTTTCTGCATCATTTCAGTGTTAGAGAATGTCACTGACACAGTTACAGCCTGAAAATGCTACAGGAAATGAGAATGTTTCAATGTGCCATCCAATTTCAGATGTTTTGACTGCAGCTGATGCCCAGCATCCCTGGGATGGGCTGGAAGAGGCCTTTAAACAGGTTTGGCATTCCAGGAGCTGCTTACAAAATAATTGTAAATTAATAATGATGCTCACTTTCTACCCAGCATTCACTCTCTGCTCCCCAGGGAGAGCTTTGCTCTGTCTCCAGAAGCCTCATTTGTTGCACCAAGCAGCTGCAGAGGGGCTGTGGCAGCAGGGGAGAGACTCCAGAGCTGGAGGGGGCAGAATTCTGCACCCTGCAGCCTCCAACTCTGCCTGAAAGGAGAGAGGCTGAGGGAGCAGTGATGGAACAAGCCCTGAGCAGCTCCTGGGGCTTGTCCTGAAGTGCCAGGAGCTGTTTTGGGGCTCTTCCTCCACAGTGAGAGACTCCTGGAAAACATATTAAAAAAACCCCCCAAAACATGAAAATGTTTCATTCCTGAGACTGAGATGATCTTGGATAAATAAACCCTTTGGGGTTTCATTTCTCTTTGGAAGGAAAGGCTCCTGGCCAGGTTTAAAGCTCCTCCTTGCTCTGGTGGAAATCTTAGGGAAGTGATTTCTGTCTGATGGGCCATGATTTGGGAAAAATGTGCTCTAAAAAAGCTGATTTCTAATRGCTCCCAAATAATTCATTTTAGCATTTGCACCTAATAAACATAGCTAGAATTTCATTTTACTCATCTATTATTATTTCTTCATGGCTTGCTTTTGCTCTTCCCCTGCACTGGTAGTTTTCTTTTTGGACTTTATCTCAGCTTATTTATGTTTTATGGGGTTTTTTTCCCCATTAATCACATAAAGTATCTACTTTCAGTTTAATTCTTTATTTTCCACCATTTCARTATCAGCCATATAAACTGTCTCACTGCTGAGGCTCTCACAGYCATCCAAAAACACAATTATCTGAGRGCTCCAGGAGCCCCTGTAAATCCTGATGTGATTCCTGAAGTCTGAGTTYGCTTTTCCCATTGACTTGGGCATAGAAATGTCTGTAAAAATCCCTTTGTGAGAGGGAAGATTTTAACCATTCCCTCMCAACACTGAGCTCTGCTTTGGGCACTGTTGTGAAATTGCTTTAAATAGAAAAAAAMCCCAAAAAACCAATAGTAGAAGGAATGATAAACTCCATACAAAAATAATAATTGGAATGAGAGTTTTTTGTCTAAGCAGRTTTAGAATATTTCTCTTTAATGGCATCAGTTCAGTCCAGCTCTGCCAAACTCAAYGTGCAGATGGAGCTGTAATTCACACCCTGGATCATTTCTTGTGGAATTACAGCCAGAACAGAGCTGGATTCTGCAGAGGAATAACTCAAGTGTTGGGCAGTTGAAGYTCTCCTAAACTTTCATGATTTATTAGAAGGTTTTAATTTAGAATATTTTGACCTGGAGTTGTCTGAGTTTTGTTATTTTTGGTGGTTGTTTTTTCCCCACTGCTTGGTTACCAACAGCAGGCCAGGATAAAATTGGATTTTGGGGGATAATAACTGACAGTCTGGATCATTTCAAAATGTGTTTTCATTCTTAAATAGTGTGGCAGGATCACAGATGTACACACCAATTATGGAGTGATTTTCCTGATTTCTGGGAAATCAGAGAAAATCCAAATGTCAGAGATGCTTTGGGACCTTAGGGGAGGTGATGTGGGAGCCTGTGGCTGAGGGAGCAGCTTCTTCCTCCCCTCCCTGTGACTSTTCTTGTGCTCCTCTGGGCAGCTCCTGAGCAAAGGAAAAGTTTTTATCCTTTTTATTCATTTTGTTCCAAGCTAGTTTCCAGGTGGCTTTGTGAACTGTGGTGGCTCATCAGGAGGTCAGAGAAGTGTCACAGACAGCTCAAGGGAAGAGATGATATTGCACATTCCAAGATCATCCTTTTTTTTTGTTGTTTGCAGTCTCAGGGATGAAACATTTTCATGTTTCTTGGATTTTTTTTAATTTGTTTTCCAGTGCTTGACTGTAATTGGAGACTATAAGGCTCCTCCTCTGGAAATGCTGATTTTTTTTCACTGTGGCTGCTGTTGGTGTGAGTTTGCAGCATCCTGAGGCTCTGTCTGACTGAGAATTAACCCAAGAACTGCASAGGCACTCAGCTGAACCTTCTGGGTGACTGCAAACGTGGGTGAGGTGATGTGAAATGAATGGCCTGTGGTGACTCCAGTGGCACTGGAGCTGTCCCTGTCCCCCTCTGTCCCTCCTCGTGTCCCTCAGCCCAGGGGAAATCCTTCACCTCCCAGTGCTCTGGTGGAATTCCAGCTGCACACCCTGAACACACCCCCCCTGCTCCTCACTCGCTGAGCTGCACAGGTGACCAGCAAGGGCTGTGCAATAATTCAGGTGCCCTGTGGCATTTGCTTTTTACACAGAGCAGCTCCTCACACAAAGCCCAATCCWCAGCGACAGTCGGGGCAGATTATTGGCTATCGTGTCTGAAAAAATTACCTGCCCTGCTGGCAGATGGGTGTGAGGGCTGTGCATTTCACACCCTGAGAGCCGGGCACTTTAATATTTTATTGAGCTGTTATTTTGAATACCCTGAGCAGACAGCATCARGAAAAGAAATGATAAAATCTATTATTGTTTCTCACTTCTGAGCTCTGCCTCTCCAAGTGCTGCAAGCTGAATTGTTGTAGCTCGTTAGCACATGCTCCAGTTTCCCTTGTCATTAACACTTGCTGCTTGCAGATTTTCCCTCCCATTTCAGTAGGAAGTGCATCGAAAATGAGTTTTCACAGTCAAGAAGTTTTCCCTCTGTGAGTGGTGGAGTCCTGACAGTGAATAACAGAGTGAACATGGCTTTTTCCTCAGGAGCTTTYCATGAAAGGGAAGGAAAGCAGCTGCAAACAGGGAATAATATCCATAGGCAATGTTATTCTTAAGAAGGTGTGTCCTGCCCAGGACATTACATTAGTGAGTGGTGTGTTCTAAAGAGTTCATTGCACTTTGATTCATTTTACAGCTCAGTAATGGACTCATTTTTAGCAGAAATATTTCAAAACAAATAACTTGCCATGTGCTACAGTAAAAACTTTGTCTTCAGCTTTTACTTCCTGTTTTTGATCATGAGGTGAGAAATACTTCTGATTCTGAGGAAAATTATCTGTTATTTATTTTTATTTTTATTTGTTAAGGGGGACAGGAGGGAGAAGGGACTGAGTTGGGTACTTGGAAGAAATGCTTCACTTATTTATTTATTGATGTATTTATTCAGAATTGCCTGATCGATGTGGTGGAAGGGACATGAGGAATTTCCTGTTGGGATGCTGAGGCAGCTCAGAGCTGTCCCCCTGCCAGGCTGGGGCAGGTTCCCAGTGCCAGCAGCTGCCTGGCCCAGCTCTGGGGGAGCCTGGTGGCCCTGGCTGTCCCCTGGCTGGCCCCTGGTGGACCTGGCTGGCCCCTTATGGCCTTGGTGGCCCTGGCTGGCCCCTGGTGGCCCTGGCTGGCCCTGGTGGCCCCTGGTGGCCCCGTGCCCGAGGTGAGGCTGCTCCTCCCTTTTTCCCTTTCTCCTGTGCTTCACTGCTCTCGTGCCGCTCAGACAAGCCTGGATTGTTTTTTCCCTTTGTTGTGAAAAAGCCAAGAGGTCAGAGATGACTGAGCTGGGCTGGGGAGGAGCAGCAGTGCAGTTSTTCACTTCATCCATGACCAGTTCATCATTTTCCTGGTTAGTCCAGACCAGGATTTAAACCATCCTTTCAAAAATAATCTTTTTTTTTTTTCCTGAAGAGCTCTCTTGGCATGAAGGGTTTTCCCTCCCTGGGAGGGGAGGTGCACTGATAGCCTGGGGTGGATGTACAAGCACTTCTTGTAACACACAACTTGTTGTCTTGGTTTATTTTAAAACCACAAAAAAAAACCCTGTTGTGAATCAGGCTCTTCATGAACAGCTCAAACACTGAACAAAGACTCTCCAGCTTGTTTGGGGTGCAGACTTGTTGGGTTTTTTGGGAGAAGATGTCTATAGAAAAGCTCCTTTAGCTGCAGAAACAACACATGAGCAGTGTTACCCTGCAGTCTTTGGCGTGCCAAACATTTCATTTTTCATTACCGCCGTCGCCGCTCACCTTTTCCATTATTTAAGGGCCTTAGTGAAAAATTGATGCTGTGTTGGGGACCAGAGAGACATCCTGTGGCTGCACTGGTGATTTATGGCACATGGAGCACACTCCAGTGCTTCAGGGTCCTGCTGCTGAGCACCACTTTGTCACTGTCCCCAAAGCCAGGAGCTGCCAGCGCAGTCCCCGTGCTGCCCCCGAGCTGAGTGGTGCATGCTCTGCCTTGGAAAATGATGATGAATTATTCACCTCTCATTGTGCTGCAGTGTGCACRTGGTGATCAGAATCTTGTTCACAATACAGGGGGTTTCACCCTGCTCAGGGCTGAATTATGGAGCTTTATCTGTTTAATTTTTGCTTTCTTTTTTGGGATTTCCCCTCAGTGTCTGYGTAAATGAACACAGATTTTACCCCACATTTCCCCCCATATCTCAACACCATTCTTGGTCCTAAATATTTGGGTTTATTTCATGTTTGGTTCAAATTCTCCTTGAGAAAATAAGGCTGGTACTTCTCAGTTTAAAAAGTGTCGTTTTCCATGGAAATTCTTGAAAATCACGCTTTGGTTTTCAAGTTTGATCCTTCAAACTCATTTTCTGCTGTGGAGAAATAGGTTAAGTGAAGAATCTCCTGGAATTAGCAGATTTGCAGTCCAGSAGGAGAGGTGAGGACAGACCCCATGAGCTGTTAGGACAATTCAGAGTCTCTGTGATCTTCCTGCAGAGTTCTGGGAGAAATGGAAAATATCAGAATAAATGTGGGACGTGGCTCCAGGTCCCTGCTCAGCCCCTTGGATTCATAATTTCATTTCTTTATTTATTTCCTATTTTGCTCTCATTTCATTCAGTGAGGAGTCTTTGGGAAAGGAAATCAGGCAGGAATTCAGCTGGAATTGGCACTGTGGGAAGGAGGCAGGCTCAGAACCCTTCTCTRAAATAATAAATAGCTGGGAAATGTGCAGGAGRCAGCAGGTGAAACCTCTGCTTGATAAGAGTGTGTCTTGTTTCCATYCAAATGCTGCAATAAATCCATTTATTTTTGGTCCATAAAGACAAGATTGCCCTGTACATGGGTATTTGGTATTTCTCTCTCATTTCCTAGTAAGAGTGGGCATTTAAAGCTCTATTTTTAATGTAAATTTTACTTCAAATATGAAATATTTTGGCACAGATATTTTCATGTTCTCTTGGAATTAAATCTGTTAGAATTGAAAGCTGAGAAAATGAAATTGGAAGTATAAAAATACCTTTTGTTTGTGACAAACCACRTTTCTATTTTGCCTTGGCTCAGTCATTCAAATGAATGAATTTTCAATACCTTGTCCTGTGTTAGAACCCTCCCAGAAAAAGGAGGAGGGGCTCTCAATCAGGCYCTTGCTTAACCTTTCATGAAAATCTAATTGAGTGCAAACAACTGCTKTAAATAATTCAGTGGCCTCAGTTATTCTTGGCTGTGGAGTCCCAGCCCAGAGCAGTGCAAATGTCTGGGTGTTGAGCAMAATTGTGGCTTTTCTCTTTGTTTTTTGGTGAAAAATATGATTAAAATGACCTTTGGAAAAACTGTATGGGGTGATTAAGAAGAAGAAAAGGTGGAATGTAAATGATTTCTGCCAGTTGGGTAAATGACTTGTGGCCCAGAAGTGAATATTCCTTTGGTCCTTCTCAAAGTGGGGAATATTTTTTGGTGAGTTTGATAAATGTGGTTGGGTTTCTTTGCTTGCTTTTCATCCCTTTTGCTCTTGTTCAGGGACATTGTGCTTTTTATGGGGCTGTTTTTAATAGTTGTGGGATGCTGTTCCAAAAGGGTTTCAGAGATTGGGATAATGAACATTRGAGTTTATTGATTAGTTAGCCCAAATATTGTCCCTCCTGTTTTTGGAAGGAAACTCAATTTTCCTTTCACACCAGTCCTTCCAGGGAGTTTGTTCTTGTCCCTTCAATCTTTTATTCCCATTTCATTCCTRTTTCCTTTCTGTTCACTTTGAACCTCAAAGCCCCTTCTGTTGTTGCTGTTTTGGGGTTGGTTTGTTTGTTTTTTAACCAAAAGTGGGAATGGGATGAATCAGTCCAGATCCCCTGACCCACACTGGTTAAACTCTCTGTAAAATGTTTTTTTTCTCCCCAAAGTGAAGAGTTCCAATATTCCTGGAGCTGTTTCCTGTAGGATTCTGGGTCATTTGGTGCCAAGTTTTGGCCAAGGTTTTAGTTCAAGAACAGTCAAATAACTCCTGCTAATTCTCTGCTTTTCCAAACCATCTTAATCCCTGAGGAAATGAATTTAATAGAACCTGTAATACCAAAAAAAAAGTGGGTGAAGTCACTCGTCACTCTGCAGGATTCCTTTGAAATAACAGCAATTGAAGGGCACTGTGTTTAAGCCATGCCTTGATTTAATGACTGAATATGTTGTAGGATTATCACTAATACAGGGACAGCTCCATCCTCCCATAATGGAAGGAGAACATTGATCCAGGGGATCCTCCTGGGGCCAGAGGGGTTGGAACAGGAACTTCCAGCTGGAGGGAGCTGCTGACTCAGCACAGTCTGCTCCTGGAAGCTTTTGGGAGGGAATGAAGAGCTCTGGAATCAGGGCCATGATAAAAACATCTGTGCCTGGAGTGGAAATTGGGATGTCCTCCAGCCTCACAGGTTGCAGAAGGACCTGTTGGAGTCTGTGGGGTTTTTTACAATTTTTATTTTTATTTTCACTGAAAGGAAGAGGGGAGGCAGCTGATGCAGGTGGAGGCTGAGTTGTCCTGTGACACAAACCAACCTGTGCTTGGTCTTTTTGCTGCCAGCCCAAATGGGAAACAGCAGCAAAACAAGGGAAATGCATTTCTTCTTAACAGGCTTTGTGAATTTAAGGGGTTTCAGAGTTTAAAAAAAAGCCTCTTTATTTGCTTGTGCCAGCTGTTACTTTTCTGGCAAGATGCAAACACTGCAGGGCAGGGGTTAGAGCAGCTCTGGGGGGCTCTGTGGCCTCTCCATGGTGCTGGGGGAATGAGAGCTGTGTTTGGTCCCAGTCACTCCCCTTCCCTTCCCAGTCACTCCCCTTCCCTTCCCAGTCACTCCCCTTCCATTCCCAGTCACTCCTCTTCCATTCCCAGTCACTCCTCTTCCATTCCCAGTGGCTCCCTTCCATTCCCAGTCACTCCTCTTCCATTCCCAGTGGCTCCCTTCCATTCCCAGTCACTCCTCTCCCATTCCCAGTCACTCCCTCCCATTCCCAGTCCCTCCCATTCCCAGCTGGAGCTGTTGCACCAGATCCCAGCTCTCCTGGAGGGAGCCCAGCCCCTGCTGCCCCAGCTCCTGTTGCCATCTCTGGAGCTTTGTGCTGCCTGCACAACTTGTGCCTGACCCTTCCAACACGTTTCCAGCCCACTGGAGACACACTTGGCTTGGAAGCAGTGCTTATTCACCAAGAAAATGCTGGGAGCAAACCCAGGGAAAAGGCTTTTAGATCACTGCTGGTCCCTGGGGGAGCTCAGACTTTTTGCACTCACAGTGGTGCCAATACTGAGATTTTTATTAAGAAAAACCTAATGGCTCTTCCCTTTCTCCCCTCCAACCACCTGAATATTTGAATAACAATGAAAAGTTCATTACACAGGATGAAAAAAAGCAAAGTTTGAACAAGTGGGGTTGTTTTAGAGTATAATGGCAGATTTTTAAGAAGAGTTACAAGATGTTTGTGTAAGTTCTGTTCACCTTRAAATACCTTTTGTGCAGTTACTGTAGAAATATAGAGGAAACAAGACAGCTTGTGGTTTTACAGGTGCACAAGGACACCATGCAATTCAATGATAATTATTTTTAAATAGTTAAGGGTTGTTAAGTTGCCCAGTAAAGTCAGAGCTGTTTTATTCTGCTGTCAGGTGCTTTTTTGGTCATTAGCCTTTTTRTCCTGTACTGCTCTGGAGCATCCTTGGATATTTTTAGGAGTTTTGTTGCACTTTGGATTATTTCTGTGATAGCTTTTTCCTCTGCTGACAAGGAATGATCCATTCATGCCATGAATCAGTGCTAAAATATTTCAGAAATATTCTACATAAAGAAATTATCAGGACAGGAGCTAAAATGAGGCAGAATTTTTCTGTTAGACCTTCTTTCTTCTCAGAAAAGAGAAGATTTCCTACTTCACATCTCCCTGTCAGGAGGTGATGGATCCTGCAGGCAAAGCAACCTGAACTCCCCAGGTTTGAGCCAATGGTGCAAGTTCCAACCAACTTGCCTTAGGGTAAAAGGCATTAAAAACAAATTTCTGGCTTTGCTTCATGACCTGGGAGCCCCCTGATGGGATTTTGGGCACAAATGGAGAAGGGCAGAGCTTCTCCTTTGTGGGCATACAGAGTTTGGCCTTGGGGTGCAGCAGAGGGGAAGGAGGTGGTGAGAAAAGAGCTCCCCAAACTTCCAGAATCCTTCCAAAAGTGCTGGCACAGATGGATGGCAGAGCTCAACACTGGGTTTTTATGGATCATAGCTCACAGGTGTCTTGAAATTGCAGCAAGGACTAAAAGGGAAAAGCTCTCCCAGTAAACATCCCTCAGTGCATGGGAGGATGACAGATTCTTTCTAACAAGATTTTCTGCTCTCTTGGAGGAAGACCATTTGTTAATAAAACCATTTGAGAATCCATTTTTAAGGGATTTAATAAAATATACACAGGCTGCCTTCCAGTGCAGGAACTATTATTCCCTGGGGTGGGAGGAGTGACTGACTGGGGGCATTAATGGCTCCTTCCTGTGATTCCTGGCATCAGATCTTGCTCCCATTTGCACTTTTCCAACCCAAAGTGAAATTATTTTTTATGAGAAACCCGCACTTGGTTCCTGGCTCTTCTGAGGCATGTGTGTGTTCTATATTTTATTTATTTGTATTCAGTCAGCTCCATAATTCTTGTTGTTTTAGTGTCTGTCCATGCCATGGGTCCTGGGGTTTTTGTGGATACAAGGAGAGTTTCCATATCTAGCAAACTCCATTAATGGAAGAGGTAATGGCTGTTGTGTGAATTAAATGAATTGGTCCTTTTCTTGCCAAAGGTTTCATAAATAATTCCCATATTTCCATCAAAATCACAGATTTGCTGTTGGGATGGTTGCTGTCAATGAAACAAGAAACCTGAASCTTGGTCCAAGGGAGACTTGCCTGGGAAACCCACAAAGAGAAAAGATGTTTTCTTAAGAATTTGGATGCAGGTTTTCTCCTGCCATCTTGGCAGTTCTGRATATAAATTTTACTTCTTTCAAATACAGGGGAAATACAGTGGAATTGGGGGATTAAGGAGTTTCTGTGAGGAATCTTGCCCTTCTGGCAAGAWCATTTCCTAGGGGTGTGTTGGTGAGAAACACCAACATTTCAATATTGAACTGGATCCCTCTCTCATCCCACCAGCTGGGGCTGAGAGGAGAGGAGAAAATCAGGGCTGAGCGACCCTGAGAAGTGAAAGCCTGGATGTTTTATCAGTGTAAAAGTGAAATTCAGCACCTGCTGTGTTCTGTGCCTGGCAGGGATTGCTGAGGGGGCCCAGGCAGCCCCCAGATCCACAGCAGGAGGGGTGGAATCTGGGAAGGGAATGATGCTCCAGTCCCTGGCACATCCCAAATGGATGCACTCAGAGCTGTAATGTGGCTGATGCTTTGCTTTCCCAGAATTATCTGCACATCACATCCAAGAAGTGAGGCCACAGCAGCAGGGCTGGCATGGCAAGATGGACAYTCATTGCTCCCAGCTTTGCTGCCTTCAGAGAAAAAGAGATTACAGACAGGATGCTGCCAGGAAATGGCAGAGCTGGGGGACAGACAGCAGGACACACACATTTAGCAGAGATGATGGATTCTGTGTGGGGGGAAAACTTCCTGCTGCTCATCACTTACTCTCTCTGTGCTTGCTTGCTAATGGTGTCACATCAGTAGTAAAGCAGGAGTAATTCCCTGAGCAGAGGCTGGGACAAAACAGGGAAAATGCAAAATAACAGCGTTTATCCCCCCTTGTAAGGAACCCATCCAAATTSCTCCTGCCAGAGAATGAGTTCAGATCTTTAATGCTGAGGCCATGAAAAATGCARAGAGCCTTGTAACCAGTTCCCTGTAAATTTTCCAATGTGACAACAATTAGTTGTCATTAGTTCTGCTTCACAGTAGCACTTGAGCTGTGGGTTTGGACAGGGGACAGATTATTTTGGTAACAATCACCCATTCAGGAGCCTGGATYTTGGCTGGAGTGCACTGGAAACAAGTGGGCTGCAGGGAAGGGATGCTGTGGCTTTGGGAGGAATGAAGCAGGGCAAGTGCAGCTTCCAGATGGAGCACTTTATATTATATATATATTTATATATATTTCCTCCAGTAGCCTGGAGCAAAATATGGAAAAGTCTTCAGGAGGGGAGTGCAGACACACAAAGAGCACAGCCCCTATTGCAGAATCTGTGAGTTGAAATCTCAGTAACACCCTGAAGATCACTGAGCAGCAAAAGGGTGRATTAAAGGATGGAATTGTGTCCATGTGCAGAGCTCCTTGCTTCACTCTGCAGTGTGCTCCTTGCCTTGCCCCTGTGCACCTCAAGGAGGGATTTTTTTTGCTCCATGACTTGATAAAATTCAATGTAGAAGTCATTTGTTAAAGGACCCCCACCCAGCTGGCTTCAGGTTCTGTGCTGGTTTGAAACTTTGATTTCTGTAATTCCCCATTCTCACTGTTTGCATTAAAAGTGGGATAAGTTTGTTTGCTTGAGAGATTCAGCATGTTCTGACTTGGACTGAATTGTGCTCAGTTCAGAATGTGGTGGGTGYAACAAATGATCAGCTCTTCAGGAAGCAGAGCAGGCTGGTAAATCCTGCATCAATATTTCCTCCCCCAACTTGTCTGTGGAAATTTTCAAGTATTGAAATTCTGGAAATTTAAGATATAAAGGCTTGTCTCAAATCAATTTGGGATTTGTTTCTGATCTTGCTTACTAATCAAAAACACAGGTAACTTCCATTGTTCTTTGGATGCCATTCCTCTGCTTTGAGGAATACAACAAGATGTCTTTAGTGGCCACTGTTGTAGATTTAAGTTTTGCTTTGACAACTCAAAAATCTGCATTATTTCTAATTAACAGAATAAGTACCCCTCTGTTTCCCAAGTGCTGCAGGTTCTGGGCATGGCAGGAAAACTTGGATTTACAAATACAAAACCTAAATAATATAATTTCCCTAAAAGAAACCTCTGTGTGTGCTTTATTGGAGCAGCTCAAGTGGCTGACATGGATTTTTGTGTTGGTTTGCAGATGCTGGACAAGCTGAAGGATCGATGGATGCACACGGGCTTGTGGAGGAACCTGGAGGATGTGAAAACAGTCATTGCAGAGCCCCAGGGAGGGGCCAAGAGTGACTTTGATGAGCTGCTGAAGATCTACTATGATGCAATCAAGTGTAAAGGAGAAAAAGGTACATTTTGCAGCCATTCAAAGTAGTTGATGCAGACTCTTCAAGTAAAATTTAATTAAAATTTTGTTGTAGATAYACATTGTTCTTGCATAATTAATTACCTCATGTTGTATAATTGGCATGTATATTATATATTTATTTACAATGTATTTGTATATCTAATAAGATTATAGAATGTAAAATTGTTTTGCTATTTGGTGGTCAAAAATCAGAATGTTATTGACCAAAGTGGAGTTAATATCTCTCTAATAGAGACTAGAAAAACAATCCCTATTTTTATAGCCACCCACCTTTTCCAGCCAGTGTRTTATACAATAATTACAGCTCTTTCAAAGATTTGGTGAAGGTTTTTGCTCAGTTTGTGCCTGTCCTGCTGCAGATGGGGCCCTGCTGATGGCTGTGTGCAGGGGCAAGGTCAGTGAGGGGCTGGATTTCTGTGATGAGAACGCCAGGGCTGTGGTGACCATTGGCATCCCCTTCCCCAACGTGAAGGACCTGCAGGTAGGACATCACCCCAGGGCTGGCTTTGCTGTTCACAGCCTCTTTCAAACACTCAGTACAAGTCCAAGGGACTTGAATGTTGTTTTGATGCAGAAAACATCTGGGTTTGTTGGTACAACATCTGTCCAGGTAGAGKCAAGAGCTCCAAGCTCTGAACTACAGTAATGGCCCTTAATCCATTTTTAAAACAAGGCTCTTAACAGCAGCAGTCATGACATGCTTAAGCAATTAGGAAATAAAAGGAAATATCTTGAAATGACATGTGTCTTTAAATAATTCTAAAAGAGACATTAAAGCTTATAAGATATGGAAAATCAGCAAATTCACATCATGTGATCAATATATCAAAACTAAACTAAGAGATTAGTGCTGATATATTTATATCACCTTATATCACTACATCATCTTTAGAGATTGGTATAACATCTTTCTAAACCATCATGTGCTTATAAYCTTAAGACAAAACACAGAAAAACACTATAATAGCTTGCTTACAGCTTACAAACCTTTTCTCTGTGTTTGCTTTGAACTTCTCTCCATCCCATTTGGATTCTTGGAGTTACCTTGCACAGGTAAGAAGTGGAGCAGCTTCAAACACCGCTTTAAATTAGGAAGGTTATTGCAGCAGACAGGTGGAAAGATGCAGATTGTTTAATTATGTTATTATTTTACAATATAACTGTATGTTCCACTGCTTGCATTATCTCACCTTTCCAATCCCATTGCCTTCTTTATTGTGATTTTGTGTCCCACTTCAGAGTGGGACTGGGAACCTTTTCCAAGCTTGTGCTGCTTTATTAACTTGCAGTTTTGAAGCATGAATTTATGACACAACATAAACTCTTCCTGGATACTGAGGACAGCACTATTTGGAATATTCAAGCTCCATGTAACTTTAGGCAAACACTTGTAAGCACCTTGTAAAAGCAGCATTTTGAAATGGCTCCAGTGAAATAAATCTGAGAGTATTTGTGTTGTGCAGGAGGTGCTGAAAGCAGCATCCTGTTGCACTGCTGTGTAATTGCCCACCTCAACACTTCCTTCCTTCTGACTTGAGCAGGGCTTGTCTGACAGAGGATGTTCCATGAGAGCAGGCATTGCAGAGCTGARAGGAAAAGAAAGCCAATAAATATAGAAAAGTATTTTTCTAGGCTTTCTGCTCACTGAAAAAGAAATGTTTATTATTGGTTAGTTTGTAATATCATTTCTTTTTGGTTGTCTGTGGCACTGAGGTGCTGCCACTGCTCCTGTCCCTGTCCCTGCCCTGTGTGTTCCTCTGAGCTTTTGGGACTGCTCTGTGRAGCCAAGAAACAAAGTGAAGGATCACAGGAGAAATAAATACCAGGAGCAGCTGGATCCTGGCTCTCACTAATGCCAAATCAAACAAGAAAATCATAGCTTTGCACTTGAAAGGCCAAACAGGCTGAGCTTTGGTTTGGGAGATGTGTTCTGAGCTTAAGTGAACAAGCAAAGGCTTCTTTGTTGTCTGCAGCTTGTGCCTAATTCCAGCCTTGCTGGGCAAAACCCACATCCTACAAGGAGCAGGGAGGCTCTGGGAGTGCAGTTCTTCCAGTGTTTGCACAATTCCTTGGAGCTCTTATCCAGCCACAACATTTTTTTGTCCCACTAAAACATAATGCACTCTACTGTAGTGTAAAAATCCACATTGAAAGAGTGCTCAGCCTCTTCTCTAGAGCTGGAAATGCTGGGCTTTAGGGACATGTGCTGACAGGCTAGTTTGGAAATCCTTTCTCTCTCTTGTATGGCTGGAACTTTACAATTARTGCCAAATGATTCCCTGAACATCAGTGGGTTTGGGTTCTAAATGATACAAATTTAGGTGGAAAAAAAAGTGTTAGGGGTGAATTATCTTCACAGTGGATTATGGTTTGATTTTACCTTGAGTTCAACCAAATATTTCACATAACAGAATCACAGGCTCTGCTGCCCCTTCCTGATAACTTTATTTTTAAAATCAGTGTTCTGTTGATCTATTTTTTTTAATTAGACTGACAAAACCCCCTGAATTTTTCAGTAGGGCTGCMATGAGTAGCTGCCAGATTGCAAGCAGCTCAAGGTCTGAGTGTGTCTGTTTAGAGATGGGAATGCCCAAAGCTCTGCAGTGATCAATTCTGGATGAGAGGAGGGCAGGAGCAGGCTCTCAGCATGAGATCTGCAGAGCTGCTGCAGGAAATGGCTTTTCTTTTAAATGTCTGTATATTGAACAGGGTTTTGGTTTTGCTCAAGCCTTTAGGGTTATTAGATCCTCAACAATTCTGGATTAATGATAATTTTTTTTTTACCAGCTGAGTTGTGAGAAGGATAAAGTGAAGGTCCCTCTGAAGGAGGTTATTGGTACTTTTGTAGAAATATGAAGGAAATTTGGAGGATTAAGGATCTTTCTCAGCTCAGGGAAGGGATTGGAATTCCCAAAATGAAACAGTTAAAGTCTAGAGAACAGTTCCACACCATTTGGTTGGTGTTTCTTTGGGTTTTGTAGGTGGAGCGGAAAACTGGGTAAAGTCTGGAACTTCTGGGGAGAACCTTGAGATAAAATTCATACCCCAGTGCCACAGCTTGGCCTGGGACAGCAAATTGTGCATCTGGGGCTCTCCCACAGCAGAGCTACCAGAGGAGGAAGCTGATAAGGTGATTAATAATGACATTCCTTKAAAAATAGGAAATGCAAGTGATTAACAAGTCCCTTGCAATAGCCATCAATTACATGCTGCTGGGATTGGTTTAAATCACTAAAAAYGCTCAGCTTCTACATGAAAAAACACCTGAATGTCTGCTTTTTGGGGTAATAAAAGTCCTCCTAAGCCTCAATTCCATCAGCCCTTACTCCTGCACAGAGCTCTTACTTGTGTGAGTAATCCCTTTAATGCCCCAGGCCTGAGCAGGGTTTGTGCACTTGCACCTTTGCAGGGCAATATTTCATGYTGGCAGTTTGATGTTGGCTCATCTCCACTAATGGGACTTGTCTGGGAGCACCCYGCTTTCTAAATATGTTTTATGATTTGTAACTTGATTGAGCTGTGATATTAGAGAACATAAATAATGTGACAGCAAGAGATGGATAATCCCACAGATGTGTTCTCTGATGCTAACATACTGTTAATTAACTTCTCTTAGAGATTTTTGGATCCAGACATCAATCTTGGGCAAGAAATTCATTGTCAGGGGTGATGGATAATACCCAATTTTAGTTTTTCCATATGTTTGTCCTAAATACATGCCMCAAATCCTGGTATTAAAGGGCAAACATTTGAATTCCTGAAGTAACTGTGTGCTTTTATAAGTTCCAGTATTTTCTGTGGAAGCTTTAAAGAGAATAATTCAGTTGCACTTCAACATTTTTAGGCAGATTGTACCTCAGGTTCACTGCTTTTCACAAAGAGAAGGGTCTAAAACACTTGGTCAGGGTTAGGGAGAAAGAAATGATTCAGAGGTAGGACCTGATTATAAACAAAAGTGATTGAAGAAAGAGGCCAACCCCCTAATTCTGGGTTACTGCAAAGGGTTTCATATTGCTCAAGAGTCAGGTTGCTAAAACAAAATAACATAAAAGAAATGTTCAAGGATTGCTCAAAGCTCTGGTGCTCTCAATGGTGGAGTTTGGCTCGAGTGAAGCAGGAAAATTGATTTCAGAGCCAAAAATGACTTCTTTGGCTGTGACCAGGATTTCCTCTGCCTACCTCTGGGACCTGAAAGCAGAGGTAGGAAAATCTGATTTTGGAGCCAAGTGTGACTTGTTTAGTTCAAGTCCTAATTTACTGYTCTTACCTCGGGGAGCAGAAAATCAAGAGCTCTCTCTGAAATGTTGATAATGGGCAGCTCTGAAGTGCAGGCTCTGAGCTCCCTGCCCAGAGATTTGTGCACTTCCACCTCTCCAGATGCTTTTGATCCTGCTGCAGAGGAGAGAATTCATCATGGAACAGCAGCAGAACTTGAGCAAAATACAGCAGAAAATGCAGCAAGTGAGAGTCCTTCCCATCAGCAGGGTAAATAAACTCGATAATGCTGGGAGTTCTGAGGCTGGCATGGGAACTTGTGAGTTCAGTGAGACAAGGGGGTGGCATTTCTGTCCTGCTGCTGCCAGCCTGATGGCAATATCAGCTCACAAAGCCATCCCTGAATAAGTGAAATAGTCCAGCAAATCCCAGAGTGAAATAATCCAGTAAATCCAAACTTTCTCTTTGTGTTTAACAATTCGCTTTTCTGACCYAGACAAAAAAATTTCCAAGTGATTTTCTTGTGTTTCTCTTGTCCTCAGCAAGCAGTGGTGACCTTTAAGTTTGTGTTTTCCTGTCAGAGTGTGTTGAGGCTCTCACTGTGGGGATCCATGGAGATGAGTGACACTCACACCCCCTGGGCTGCAGCACCTCAAGGGAACCTGCTGGATTCCCTTCACTCCTCACTGCAAATGGAGTGAGTTTYCTCCTCAGAGCAGAGTTTTGGTTGCATTTATAACCCAGTCACTTGTTTGCAGTCCCTGGGAGCCTCGAGGCTGAGTCAGTGGGGCTGGGGTGAATGTGCCAGCAGCTTTGTCAGAGGGAAAACTCCAGGATCTGGGGTGCCTCAGGGTGGAGCTGACAGCACTGACAGTGCTTGCAGTGTTCCATGAGCTCCCCATCTCTCTCAGGCTGGGATTCAGAGTGGGAAAGATGTGGCCATGAGGTCCCTGCTGAGTTCAGAGGGGAGGAACTGAGCTCTGCACAAAGCAGGAGGTGCAGCTTGGCTGCCCTGGAGGTGCCACTCCTGATGGACRGGGCTTTGCCTTTGGCTTATTTGCCTTCAGCTCATATTTAAGCTTTTGGGTTATGGGGAGACAAAGCAGGAGGGTTTTTCCCTGTGTGACTTGTTTGCCACTCTTGTGCCATTTTTTCTATCTTAGTGACTCTGTAGATTTGATTAGATCYCCATTCACATTGCACCCAATATCCCAATAACCCCCTGTGAGACAGAGCAAGTCTGAGATCTGGATTGCTCCCTTTTTTAATTCAGTGTTGTCCAAGGAAGGCAGTTTTGATAAGTGCACAGAGAGATTTTCAGGCAGAAAAGGTCACCTGAGCAATGTCTGTGTCACAGCATCCTGATGATAATTGAGCAGTACAGATATTCATCATGCCTCATTTGCAGGTTGTTGCTGTTTTATGAGGAAATGCAGTATTTAGATGTGAAAATAAAAGTGTTATATTTCTGTCTAGTGACCTTATTTAGTTATATGAACTCATTAAATTGACCTTAATAAATTATTGTAATTGGCAGAATTGAATTTGATAAAATTCAGCCCATAAGCATTTTCCTATTCCATATTATTGATGTATTAACACTGCTCTTGGAATGCTTGGAACATTCAGAGATAAAATCCTGCCATAATAYCCTTTTCCTTTGGGCTAATAAATGGAAATTYWGTGTTTAGACATGGCTTGGAGTGGSTCTCTGAGGGRTGAGSATGTTTGAAGCTGGTTCTGTGACTCACCCAGCTCTTTCCATGTGCAKTCTTTGYCTTMAACCTCCCAGCCCTTGCTGCTGCTYTTGGAGTGAGTGAAATGCTGCTCTGCTCAATGCTGCTTCTATTTAAAAGGTTCAGATGTAAAAGAAAAATGGGTTTTCATGGCTTGACTTCCCTGCACTCCCAGACTTTTTCTGGTTCCTTGGCATTTGTCAGGAGGGAAGGCARTGGCAGCAGGTTCCTGAGAAATCCTAATTATTGCTGGTTCAGGTGCAAGGGAGACTCTGAGTGGACACAGGAAATTTTTAGGATGGGAGATTTGCTTAAAAACCATTTTTATGTCTTTTTGGGGATGGAATCACCACCTGGRGTTTTTTCTGCTTGTTTGTTTTTAGGACATGGGGAATTAGATGTTAAACATGAATGTGTCTTTAAAAAACTTTTTTTTGGATGATGTGAGCAGTGCTCTTCGTTTTCATTTCTATGTTTCCTCTCATAAAACCAGAGAAGCGAGTTAGTGGAATGGCAGGAAACATTTCTGTCCATTTTCTGGGTTTTTCTTTCCATGGAGGAGGGAGTTGGGGARGGAAGGGCAGGAGCTGATGCAGGTGTGGATGTGCCACCCCCAGCTGTCCATGTAGGCCCAGCTTTATTGGCCTTTTCCAGCTGTTTTCTCCTTTTTTAACCTCCCACAGCAAGCAGGAGGCAGTGGGAGATGATTCTCCTATCAAAGAATAGGCCTGACTTGTTCAACAAAAAATAAAATTCTAAACTGTTACTTAGATTTGTTCTTAAAAAGCCARGTTTGCATTTGGTTCAGCAAAGTGAAGCATTAAAAATCCCCCTCAGAGCTTTGCCAGATGAAGTAAAACCAAACACAGTTCATTKTGCTGATTTAAATGGCACAAAATGAACAAATGGGCTCAGCCCATTCAACCTTCRTGAGGTACTGGCAGTGATAAATCARTTTMCTGAGTTTTTATACTGATCARTCAGRGATTCTGATTGGTTTTTACTTTAGAAATAATTAGTCCATAAGAGATTTGTACACCTTGCTGCTAAATAYYATTTGTTCATGCTGAATGAACCTGGTTCAGCTGAAAGGCTGCAGATTCTCTGTGGGGATTTGCAGGTTATTTTGGGGGTCCAAACCAAGCTGCAGTTTTTGATTTCCTCCTCTGAGCTTTGTGCCATGAACTAACTCATATAATCCATGGTCAACACAGTATAAATCAATTTATATCCTGAATAAGTTTGAAGGAATGAAAGAATACCACCACAGGTAACTTCTTTTAAAATCTAATGTACCAAATGTCCTTTAATGCTGTTGTCATTGGAGAAAAGCCTCTCTTGCTAATTCTGTTTGAAAAATACACTCGAGCTGCAGCACAAACTGCCTCCAAGTATCTTGACAAAAAAGAATTGTTCATGGCATTTGTGTTTTTGCTGCTGTTTCCCAGTGAATATTGTGAAATGTGAGTGAAAGCTGTCGAGGTGCTGAAGCCTTGGGAGCAGGAGGGGAGTGCAGGTGAGCGTGGGGAGCTGCTCTGAGCCTGCCTGTGACCTCCCAGACTGATCCGAGCCTAATGGCACTGACAGCTACAGCATGGCACAGCTTGCCAGGGGCCCTGAGCAGCTCTCTGCCTGCAAATCCTGCCCCWGAGCTGGCAGGATGTTTTTAAGGATGAACAGGTAAAAGGAAAAAAGGCTGGCTGGTGACATTTGAAGGAATCCCTCGCAGCCTGTGCTCTCCTGCAGATTTGCTAGCAGTGTGCACTGGCTTTTTCACATATGGAACATGTCAGCTTGGGCCTGCCCTGCCACTGATGGGGGGATGCAGCACTTCCACACTGAAATGGATTCTGATGGCATGGAAATGACAGGCCCTGGCCTTTGAGCTGCAGACTGAGCTGGCAGCAATGCAGCTTGGCAGCATCTCTGCTGAGGCAGGGACAAAAGTGGCCCTTTTCAACCCTTTTAAAATTCACATTAGGAACTTTTACACAATTAAAGCAAGGCATTGGGGTTAAATCCCCCCAAAGTTGTGGGGTTTTCTATTAAAAAATGGGATTTGTATAATTTGAACAGTGCATACAAGCAATAGGTTGATAACACTGATGTATTAGGAGGATGTAGAAGCAATGTATTTTATTTAGATGATCTGACTGGTTTGCATTTCACTGCTGTGTCAGTGAGTTTATGCACATATTGAAAAATAATGTCATTTTTCAGCCACAGGAGCACTTACTCCCACACTGTTTGCACAATCCTCCATTTGTTCCAAGTGTCCATAATCTTACTGATAACAAAACTCTTCTAAATAATAAATTGTTATAAAGCTGATCAGCAGCAGAAGAGAAGTGCAAAGCACACACAGGAGCCCACTGTCAATGGTTATGTTTTAAAGGCTTCAGTGAACTTTCCCAACATCATTCCTCATTTCCAAAGGTGAGCAGGACCCTTTGCTTTCTCCAGGTAGTGTTTCAGTTTGTAGAAATGCACAGATAAAGGCAAGTTCCTTTTGTAAGGAATGATTTTAATGTTCACAAACCATTCAGAAGAAATCATCTTCTGTTTGGAAAATTCCAAAGCAARCCTCACCTGCCAGTCAGTAAATTCTGAGTGACTGGAACAAATATTAAATCTGTGAAATCAAACTGAATTTACTTTCTGGCTGTAAAGATTGAATTTGTAAATTTGACAGGCAATTTAAAGGGCAGAAGTACAGAAAATAAAATTCCTTATCCAAATGCAAGTTGAAAGTTCCCTGTCACAAGAGGTTAGAAGTCTGCTGCTTTCTCTCCTGAAGCGTGTCCTTTCACTTGTCAGCTTAGAAAGGTTAATACTGCACAAAAGAGCAACAGAAAGACCCTTTTTGGTGTAGTTTTATGCTTCTTAAAAAAAAAAATCAGTTCCCCTTGCTGAATAATAATAATAATAATAAATGTTTTTGATATAAAGAATGTTCTAATGCCAGTTGTTCCAGTTCAGAGCAGGTGTTGTGTGTGGTTCTCCCTGTGGTTGGGAAGGGCAGGRAGGGATTTCTGGATTTCTTGGGCAGTTCACTGCAGATTTGGAAGCACCAGGGATGGGTTTTTAGAAAGGGGAATGTGTTTTTCCCTGCCTGAACTCCCCAGACCTGAGGAGGTGATGCCAAGCTGGGAATTGCCCTTGGTGCTGCTGACTCCTGATCCCCTCTGTCTCCAAAGAGCTTCTGTAGAGGAGGAAAAGTTGGATTTGCTGGAGCCTCCCTTGGGAGCAGCAGGTTCCTTTTCAACAGCATCAATAAACCAATAATAAATAATATTTCATGGTTTCTTCCTTAGGTGGAGTTAAAGAGGAAGTACAATGACCAGCACAAAAGTACAAGAGGCCTTTTATCAGGCAGTCAGTGGTATGAAATTCAAGCTTACAGAGCTCTCAACCAAGCCCTGGGAAGGTGAGAGAAACTAAAACTATATAAAATCATAGAACTTTTTTTTTTAGGGAGATCTTTAAGGATTTATTCCCCACTTTCAGCACAAAGGGGTAAGGCCAAACCTCTCATATTGCAAATTTTGTCTCTTGAGCTGACAACTCTCTGCTTTTCAGCCTGCTGTGCACTTGAGCATTGTTACAATTCAAAGATTTTGTTTTACATTCAATTACTTCAATTTAGTTGAAGTTTTATTGCTCATAGTTCACATATACAGGAGCAAAAAAAAAAAAGGCACAACAGAGAGAAATAGTTCAAATTCAGATCCTTAGGACTTTTCAATGCACTAATTGTTCACACTCTCAGTGGGCTCAGAACAGTTGTTTGATATTCAGCCTACAAGTASTTTTGAAAGGGAGAAATAGCAGTGGGGTTTTTCAGACCTTTGCAAAAGGTCAATTCAATTATTGTGCTCACTGATCTCTTCCCAGATGCAGAAGAAGTGGTGCAGCTTCCCTTTCCTGCATGGAAAAAATCCCCCAAATGTTATTAACAGGGGAGAATTAATTCATCCTCCTTCAACAAAATGGATGATATAAATAAAGATTAGARCTGTCATCCATATCTGTCCTAGGTGCTGTGCATCTGTCATGGACACAGAGCCACAGAAACATCAGCTGGAAAATTCTTATTTGAATTAGTCCTAATGCAAATGTGATGACATAAATGAAGGCTCAGAGAGAAAATGGAGAGAAATTGTAATATTAGGAGATCTCATTGTGGATTCTTGTTGTTACAGGCCTGATTTCTTCCATTCCTCTTTGAAATAAAAGAGCATTAATTAAAATAGATTAAGAAAACTCTCAGCTGTGGAATGCCAATAGTGAAATAATAACTGTGAAATCAACTTGAACTTAAATCTCAGTGACAATTACTTATTGTTTGATTTATAAATGAAATCTAAACTTAAATGGAGCAAATAGGCTTCTCTTGTGCCATAAATGTACAAATTCCTTGGAACAGCAGGAGCCAAAGCCCTTGCTCACCTCAGATGTGGGGAAGGACTTTGATGAGACCAGAACATTCCACCAAGTCCTGTCTTTTATCCTAAATTCCTGTCAATTCTGGCAGGAATCTCTGTCATAATTCCTCTGCCCAGTTAAGAGTGGAAAACAAATGATGTGCTTTGATTGGCTGTTGARTATTTGTGTGTTTTATTTGTAATTCAGCTGTTTTCAGGTAAATTCAARTGAAGCTTCTGTGACACCCATCTCAATTCTTGGTGCACAGAATAGAAAAGCACTTCCTGGATAATTTTGCATATTCCAACTGACTC
Organism: Alauda arvensis; assembly: GCA_902810485.1. NCBI lineage: Eukaryota > Metazoa > Chordata > Aves > Passeriformes > Alaudidae > Alauda > Alauda arvensis. The sequence goes on along the minus strand of CADDXX010000070.1, from coordinate 2,277,285 downwards.
AGAGCAATCCCTGATTCCCAATTCCCACAGATTTTTGCCTTTTAATGACATMAAAACTCTTTTTTTCCCCTCACTTTTAGGTGTATAAGGCACAGGAATGACTGGGGAGCTCTTATTTTAGTTGACGACCGCTTCAGGAATAACCCCAATAAATACATCACAGGTAAGGGGTGAAATCTTCTGGGGAAACTTCCTAATGCTGAAAAACCCTGAAAAACCTGAATTACAGCAATGTGCTTGTACAAATCCAGGTGAGGAGGAAGGGTCAGGATGTGCCACAACCATGGGACAGACATGGAACTGCTGAATATTCAATATACAACAAGGGGTTTGTGTTTGTAGTTTTATAGTGGGTAGAAATAAATGGAGAAGAAATAAAACAGATCATTTTAAAAATGAAAATGAGAAAAGAAACTGCTCAGGAATGTGTTTTTACCTTTGTTCCTGCCCTTTTTGCTGGGCAGAGCTGAGCTCAGCAGCCCATGCTGGGCTCAGTCAGCAGGTGGAGCTCAGCTGCTGCAGTTGAGCCCAGCTCCCTCTCTGATGTGCTTGTGCTACAAATACACCCCAATTCTTGAGGTAAACACAAGAAATTCATGGAGGAGCACAAAAAATCCATATGTTCAAGACTTGGTGAGATTTCTCTCTCTAAAAAGTAAAACTTCACAGAAGAGTGAAATTCTCTGTTGTTGTTGTGGGTTTGGGGGTTTTTCTTGGTTTTTAAAATTGGTATTCMAAGAATATTTAAATTCAAAGAATATTCAAAAACACTTTCTAAAATCGAGGCAGTCAGTTTTTACTTGGCCCCTGTGTGCTCCAATATCATCTAAAAAAGCTATTATGCTCAGGACATCTGATATTTAAGAATTTTAAATTTTAACAGGAGCAGGTTATAATAAAACCTTTAGTTGTAGAACAGGTGTGATTCTGTTAATTAATCTGTTTTTACAAACAAAGGTGTAAAAAGCTTCATTATATTCAAATTTTTATCAGGCCCTGTTAATATGATAATAAATAGCTGTACTGTGTAAGTTGCTTTTAAATAATTCATGCTAACAAGCAGAATGAGCACCCAGGCATCAAAGAAATATCATGATGTTTGTGCAAGGCAGTTTGAATCTAAGACTAGTGAAAAGGGAAAGGCTCTTAATAGAAAAAGAAGGCTATTTTTAATTACTGCCATTGAATAAATCAAGTTCCCAGTCTCTTTTGATTGAATAAATCAGTTT
>CADDXX010000070.1:2245116-2275393 GCA_902810485.1 Alauda arvensis | reverse complement strand
TTTGAGCCAATACCTGCACAGCAGTATTTGCAGTGTCACGGTGCTGTTCCCTGCTGTGCAATCCCTGCCAGAGGTGCTGTTTCCCTGCAGTGAGCTGTCCCTTTCCCCAGGGCTGTCCAAGTGGATCCGGCAGCAGCTGCAGCACCACGGCGATTTCGGCGGCGCCCTGCGCTCCCTGCGCGCCTTCGCCCTGCGCCACCAGCGGGGACAGGAGCCCTCCCCAGAGCCCAGCTGCCACCTCCCTGCCCAGCACAGCCACCCCTCGGTGCCATCTCAGCACGACACCAGCATCCCTCTGTCCCCAGATGTTCCTGCTGACAGCCAGCAGCAGAATTGGGGCTCAGAAGCTGCTGGTGCTGCAGCCAGCAGCTCAGTTCATCCTGCAGCGTTGGATCAGCCAAGCATGGACACAGGGAAACAGAGTATGTGCATTGCCACTGGCCTCTTCACATCTTCTTTGGAAGGAAGAAATGGGTTTTTTTTAAAGTTACAGAAGTGCTATAGTGAGAAATGATAATTATTCACAAATGTGGAGGGGCTGTGCTCAGCAGACTGAAATTAATTCCCCTCCCATCTGGTTGTCTTAAAAGAATAATCTTTGATAAGTTTATAGGGCAGTCAAAAATGTTTTCATCTTAATTTCTTTTTCCATTGAACGCCATGAAGATGATTTAAAATGTATTTGAAACACATCAAGATTAACATTATTGCCAGTTGAGCCCTGGTTCAGGCTGCATCTGTTGTTTAGACATTGCTGTGGGACACCTTCCATGTGATCTCCACAAGTAAAAGCCACCTCTAAATTTTAGGAAAGGTTCTGATTTCATTTCAATCAAGAAAGAAGTAATTAAGATAAGAACACAGTATAAAAGATTACACATTTCAAATCCAGTTATACTCTGCCTTTATATACCTGTTAATCATTTAATTAAGACAATTAATGTGCTAAGATAGTTATAACATCTGGGCTTTTGTTTGTGTTATTGTTTTTAATGAATGTTGTAAAATCACTGTAAATCTTTTAAAACAGTGCTCATTCTGATGTGCTGCACATGCTGTAAATCAGATAGAATTCATTTCTGTTTTGTGATTTCTCACAGGTGACCAGAAAGKTGATGCAGAGAGCCATTCTCACCATGTCAGACAGAGAAGGAAACACGTGGAGTGCACCCCCAGAAAGGCAGCAGTTAAAACAGAGACAGGAAGAATGAATGGTTGGAGCAGTGGTGATCCTGTGGAAGAGATTTGCTGCTCTGAAGCACTGACTTCAACCCCTGCAGGCAGCAGCCAGGAGCCTAGGAATGGGCCTGGTGACCTTATTGATCAWCCCAATCAATGCCAATCATCATTAACTGCAGAACACAGGCCAAGTGGGCCAGAATCATGTTTGGAAACAGCTCATTTTGCAGCCAGGAATGCTGAGGCTCCAGCTGCTGAAGGCCATGCTGCTGAGCTCCAGCTTGCAGCTGAGGCCTGCAGGGAGCTCCCTGAGGCAGGGAGAGCTGAGCCTGCAGCATTCCCTGAGGATGAGGAGGAGGAAGATGAGAGCATTTACTTCACCCCAGAACTGTATGATGATGCAGAGGCAGAGGAGCAGAGGACTGAAGCCCCACTTGCAGCCTGTGGTACCCCTGGGAATTGGCTGGAATGTGACAACCCCACAGTCCCTGCTGATCTTTGTGCCACCAGCACCTCAGAAACCCAGGGTGGGACTGCAAAAGCTGAGGCTGGCAGAAATCCCCATGGAATTRTGGAAGATGTGAGGAGCAGGGACAGTGCTGCTGGTGCTGCAGAGGTGGCAGCAGGAGCAGAGCAGGGAGGATCTCAGGACCCCCCTAAAAGGAAAATCAGYCTCTCCAGATCCAGAAATAAAGGTGTGTCACCCTTCCTGCTGGGCAGTGGTGGCACCAGGTGACAGTTCCTGTGGGAATTGGGGTGAGCAGCCCTCAGAACACCCCAGGGCAGCTGCTCCTTCCTTGTCCTCATGCAGCAAAAGCTGCCCTCAGGCTCCATTCCTCATTGTGTTCTTGGGATTTTCACTGGGAGGGTTCTGCAATGTGCAGTTTTCTAAGATAAAAGGAAGATTCTTCATCCTGACTTCATAAAGGACATCATGGCTGGAAATCCTAAATAGAAACCCAAGTAGGATCTGAATTGGAGTGATTGCTTTGTCCATTACAGATTTAATTGATCCACCCTTAAATGCAATCAAGTAATTGGGTTTTTCCTCAGAAAAATGTGTCACAACAGAACAATTAGTTAAAAATTCAGAAAGCAAGACACCCTTTTATCCAAATTATGGTTTTCTGCATTTGTTAGGTTGGGGTCTTTTAGGAAAACAGATAGAGCAGGATCTTTGCAGATCAKGTCATAGATAGATTGAGCCTAAATACCAAAACAGGTGAATTCTTCCTTCCAATTTCTTACATCAGAGTGTCCAACAGGAGCTGTGCACATTTTGTTATTGGATGAAGATGAGAAGCTTCTTCAGGGAAAAATTTGAGGTTTCTTTAAATTGTCCCTTTATGAGAGCATCTAATTTCTGTTGCTGGGATTCTGTGTTTATTCATGTCCAAGCCTGTTCTCATTTGTGTGTCCTGCAAGCACTTTTCACATGTAACAGACAAAATGTGAGTTGAACACAAAGCTCTTTGAATCTTGCCCAGTCTTTTTTTCTTTTTAACACAAAGCTCTTTGAATCTTGCCCAGTCTTTTTTTCTTTTCTTTTTTTTTTTTTCATTTACTGCTATGAAAAAAGCCAGGATTTTTCTGTAATAAAATATAGTGACTTTTCAAGAAGAGGTTGTTCATTGCCATCCTACATTCATGTGAAAATGCAGGATTTTTGCAGCCTAAAGACTAAAGGTTTATAGGTATTGATATCTTTTGTCTAAGGACTTTAGACTGGAGTCTAAAGATATTTTAGACTCCAGTTTAAATACTTTAGACTGGAGTCTAAATATTTTAGGTAAAGACTTAGTCTAAAGGTTCATAGGTATTGATATTTTTGGTTTGAGAGTAGAAATGAAATTATCAGCTGGTGATTTTCTATAGAAGTWCATCTAAATAACATTTTGAATCCATCTTGTAGAGCTGTGAATATGCTGATATCAATGGGATTTAAATAGTTTTAAATCCTTTCTTTACACACCAAATTCAGCTTTATGAAATTGGACACTGCAGGAATGGGATGAATACTTGTATTTCTTTACCTGGCAGTGGCATGAGGCATTTGGTTCCATTTTTGCACTCTTGATGATCAAGTTTCCTTGCTTTGGGTGTCCTGGATTTCACTGATTTCATTGATAGGGCAGAAATCCCAGTGTTGAAAACCTCTGACACATCTGAAGAGAAATATTCTTCAYTGCCATGTCAATAAAGCTGCAGTTCCTGTTGGAACCTGGCCTCTGGAGCTCTCCTGGCAGGTGCTTTGCAGCCACATTCCCCAAAATCCACTGGCCTCATCCTCAGCAGCCTCAATCCTCAGTTTTCCTCAGGCAAATCCTCTGCACAAAGCACTTGGTGCATTTTTGTGTGCCTGAACAGATAACAGAGATCACTTAAGCTTTGGGACTTGTCTGCTCATCCAGTGGCCCACAGCCTCTTATTTGTCTTTTCAGGAGATTTGTCTGTCTTTAAATCCATAAATTAACAAAAAAAAAGAAGAAAATCCATCTCCTTTTCCTTATCTGGAGCAGATTGTTCCTTTCTTGAGCTGGTGGTGCCTCTTGCTTTGATCAGAAATCCTTCAAGGCAAGGCCTGCTCTGTGTCAGATCACACTCATTTCAACTTGATATCAAATTAAACATTGTTTCTGTCCTCTAAAGACTCAAATCARCAGGTGGATCAAACCCCTTTGTGTTCTGCTGGCTTTGGAAAGTGAGGGCTGGGCTGTTTCTTTTGGTGTAAATTCATTCCTGATTTGTCTTTCTATTTAATAATGATGTTATTTGATATTTTAGAGGTAAGAATATTCTCTATAGTTAATATATTTATGGTAATTCYCAGAATTAAATGCTGCCCAGCCTGCAGGTAGAAGGGAAGTCAGTATACTGAATTTCTTAGAATTATTTATTTGCATTTATCACATCTGTCAAGGCTAAAATATTGAAAGTGCTTTCCCTACTTTGATATAATAGCTCAGTGCAATCTCTGTTGCCTATAATAATAACAAAATCTTGACTTTATTCAAGGGTTGAAAGTTCAGAGGAGATGCAGCAGAAGGAAAGCTGCCCTTAGGCAAAGTGGCTCCTCCAGAGAGAGAAAGGTACCACATCCCTGCATTAAATACCTGTTCTGAGKGTGCAAGGCAATTCAGAATCATTTATTAGATCATTTTGCCAGTGAAATAATCCAATGAAATGATTTCTTGCTGATCTGCAGAGCTCTGSTTTAAACCCTCAGCAGAAACCTTTGTTTCTTGTGGGGAAACCCCAGGGCACCAACCATCCCTGGCTGCTTTGCAGAATTCCCCACAAACTGACAGCCTGCACTGTTACAGCCTAGAAAATCCCTCCTGTTTGATGGGACATATCCTAGTTAAATAAGGTTAAACATTTTTAGCATGGTGTAGATTGAATTATTAATTAATATAAATGATACACATCAACTCAGACTCCTTGAGTATTTCAAGTACTGTGTTTCTCTGAAGGAGTTGGGATAGATTTATATTTCTATAAAAATAATATTTATTTCTAAATTAAATTAATTGTATTTCTATTGAAATACTTCAATCTGCACATGCAAATCAGTATTTCCATGCATTTGTGCATTGCCTTGTCAGAAGGAAGCACASAGCCAGCCTTGCAGGGAGGGACTTCACTGTGCTGTCTGTGGAGCTGAGATCCTGCCCCAAGCTCAGGGTAAGGTCACCTGTTCCATGGGGAAGGATGGGATTGCTCACCCAGCCTTTAACTAACCCACTTCTGGATATTTTTGATTTATTGGTTCATCCCTCTGAATGTGGGATCAGGAGAAATGAGTTCAGGGAGCTGCAGAAAGCCTTTGAGGGCAGAGCAGGGAGCTGTGACAAGGACAATGATTTAAAATTAGTGATTTTTGTCCTGGCAGTTTTCTTGATTCAGTGGTGCTGTCTGACTGAAAGTCCAGATAATTACACTGCTTCTTTAATGTTCTTTAATACCTTGCATTAATTTGGTTTTAATCTGTTGTGGCACMTKGTACAAGGTGRGGATGAGATTTTGGAAATTCCTTGTGTTTCTGTGAGACACTTTAATTTGGGAGTGTCTAAAGGCTGATAAAAGTAACAGCAGCTCTATTTTTTTTTTTTTAAATAAGCTTCATCTTCAGGCCACTGGGCCATGTGGGATAATGACCTAATTACAAGATATTCTCATCAGTTCCATGCAGAAACAATTAGAGATGCTTCATGCTTTAACAGTCTGCATCTGATGAAACCAAGGACAAACCTCCTCAGCAAACCAAACCTGTGCCTGAGGCAGAAATATTCCATATTCTGCACCTATTAAAGCCAGGCCAGTTAGAAAAATCCACATTGGGCAGCCCAGGTCATGGAGGCACTTCTTACYTCCCTGTTTTCCCAAAAAATCCCTTTAATATTTGGGTGATCTCATGAGGAGCCTTTCCTTCACTGCCTGAATTTATCAGTGAGATGGAACCCCAGTGCTCAGGACATTCTGAGCTGCAGGAATGGCTGCACTCCCCAGCCTGGTGCTGCCAGCAAGAATTCCATGTTGTTTCTACTGAATCTCACTTGATGGAGGAAAGCTGAAAAATCTGAGAATGAAAAATGCCTTTATTCAGAGTGGATTCTCACTGGTCCATTTGGGAGCAATAACAAGGGGAAAATTATCTGTTGAAAAGTAAATTTTGGAGACATTAAAAAATTTTTAAAGAAGGCCTTCTTCCAAAGGCCATTTACAGCAATAGAAGTCTTTTCAGTGCCTGCAGTGGGTATTGGATCAGGGCCTAAATTCCCATCTTGTAAATGTGGAAAGTTTGCAGCATGGCTGAACAGTGCTGTATTCAAAACCCTCTGTGTGTGTGTGAGCCTTACACCCCACTTCTGAAATTATAGGAGTTCTGAGAAAAGCTTGCTGCAGTAACAGTGAGCTGCAAATAATCTGGAAACTCTTCAGAAATGCCAATGGGGGGAGTAAAGAATCCATGGATCACTGTAAGTGTCAGCTGGAGGCCGTGGCAGAAGATGAGAATGTGATGTTGGTCATCTCAGATGCTGCAAGCCTTGGCCACCTGAAAGAAACTTTGAAGGTTTATCAGATGCCAGTGAAAGGTAAATTCTTACAGCTAACATTAGTCAAGCCCTTTTGCTTTAAATTAAATTAAATTAAATTAAATRCTGTTCACAACTKTGACCCCCCTCCCTTGGACCTTTTGGGAAGCTCATGGTGAGATTTTCCATCCTCAGAGCTCTGTGGGCTCTGCACCTTTCACAAACACTGAGGATGAGCTCCAGTGTCCCCTGCACTCCTGGGTGCTTTCATAATATCCTGATAAAGAATTTAAAAATAGGATAATGAGAACAGGATCCTCTCCATCTCTCCCAAGTTAAAATCCATGAACTGGCCACGTGTGGTTCAAGCAGAAGTGCTGTGTCTGGTAGGAAATCATTGCAGCCCATGGAATGTGCAGCCCTTTGGTTCYCCAGGTGGCAGAGAGCAGAAATRAAGGGTTTTATTTCATATRWGGGCAGTTCTGTTKCCCMTGCAGTGCTGTTAGGGTGGCACAGKTAATGAGATGGGATTTCTGCCACMAGGACTCATTTTCAGGAGGGATTACTGAGCATTCTTTACCAWCTTTCTGAGYTTTGAAATGTGAAATGCAACTGGTRAAATKATTTTTATCTCTCTTGATTCCTACATAAACCACTYTTTTCTCTCTTTTTGAAAGACCTGAATGGCAGTTTGTCTTTAAATGCCATTTGGAATGAGAAGGAATCTTCTCTGACAAGTTACTTGCAGTGCAGGAGCTGTGTCCTTCAGTCCCTTTCTCCAAGTGCTTTGATAGGAGCTGAGGTCACTCATTTCACTCAGAAAGTGCAGTCATGGGTAAGTCAGATCAGTTCATTTTGTATCATAAAATGCTCCTGGAATGATTTGCACAGGAAATACTAAAACACCATTTTTGTAAAAGAATGAATATCTAGATAATTTCATATTATTTAATTGATTTCTGCCACAGATTGGAAATGATACAAACTGAGTTCAGGTCACTGAATATATTTGTCTGTAGCTGATTTGTTGCAATGTCTGTAATGTTACATCTGAAAAGGRATAGGAAAAGAGCAGCCACCCATGTCTGTCATGAAAGGAAAAGCAGAACAAAACATATTTACACAAGTGCTGTAGACTTGACTTTTCAGCCATGTAGTTTTCTGTTAGTTTTGGCACTGMAAAAGGAGGAGTTAATCAGCCCCAAAGGATGAACATGGACACGGTTTAATGGAGTCAACAAGGAGAAATTTCATTACAGGTATTGGATTTCACTGGGAGCAAACTGAATTCTCAGCAGGGCCCTTTGAAATGGAGATGAGAAAACTCTGTGTTTGTCTCTGCAAAGTGGAGGGTGAGGCTCCCTCCTGAGTGCTCAGTGCAGGTGAGCCCAGGGCACCTCTGCCTTCCTGCATTTCCCTTCATTTACCCCATGGCAGAAATATTCMGTGTAAAAACTTCACTTTAATGAGAGTTTTTTGAGGCTGAATCTCTKCCAAAAGCTCAATGTGATCCTCATGTTTTGGGCTGTGTGTGTCACTCTCAGCTGTCTGAAATGTGCTGATGGGACAAGGTTTGGGAAGCATTATTTCCCATGGATTGTGGGATTTCCAACAGCACCACCAGCATTTCAGGGCATTTCCAGCATTCATTTTGTGTCAGACACAATGAAATGATTCACTGAGGGAATTTATCCTGGCACAATATGAAATAAGGAGATCCCTGGAGATAGAATGAGTTGATTTTTTTTGTTTTATCTTCTGAACTTTTTGTGGCTCTTCCATCAGGTGTAAATGTGGGATCAGATATAAAACAAACCAATGTTTTCTTCTCAGCCCACCTGCAGATTGAACTTGTGGKGTTTTTTTAGCTAAAAGTACTCTGTTAACTCCTGCAGATTTTCTGAATGAGTCTCTTCCTCTCCCATCCTTCCCTGTTATTTCTCTACCCCCTAGAAATGTGGTGACTTGAATGTGGGATTGAAGGGGTGAGGAAGGAAACCACTCTCTGATTTTTGTTGGGTTTGGTTTTTTTTAATTTTTTTTGTGTGAAAATAATGATATTTATTTACAAAGGTAGGATGGACTGGGGGTGAATGGTGCTAGAGGTAAATACAGCTTTAATKTCATCACCTCCTTGCTTTAAATCCACTGCTGTTTTGTAATTGGGAATCTCTTCATGCAAATGAAGGCACCCAGGAGGAGTCCAAGGAGCTGAAAATGCTGATTTATGATGTGCTCTCACTCCCCAGAGCAAACCCAGCTGCAGTAAAGTGAAGGAGCTGTGMTGCAGCCACTCTCAGCTCCCAGTTCCCTGCTCCTGAATGCAATTGCTGCTGTTGCTGAGCAGTGATCCATTTGTGGAGATAAAATCARCACTGCAGCTCCTGCTGCTGCCCACCCTGTGGTGAATCATGTTCCTTGTCAGGAGGCATCATGTGGCATCCTGAACTGCTCTGTGTCATGTGCTGACTGGAAATCAAGTACAGTTGGTTCTGGAAGGCAAGGAATTGTTCATTTAATAGAAATCACATTGCTCCAGCAAAAGCAAGCTTAAAATAGAATCCCTGGGTTTAAGAGCTGGTATTTACTCCTAGGTTTGGTCACTCTTTAAAGAGGCAACACTGTATTTTCATAGTTTAAGGTGGGATTAACAAATTGCATCTTGCACATTTTTTAACCTCCTTTTTTATCAATTCTTTCTATTGAAAATCAGGTTTTTTACATTTACTGCTCCATTTCTACAAATTCAATCACACCCTGTGTTCCCCATTGACCTAGAAACCTCCAGTAACATGAAATCAGCATATAAATTATTATTATTATTTTACATTGCTTTAAACACCCTGAATCATTGTATATTCCTCTCTGGGAATAGAAGTGTGTTTGTGACATGGAATAGAAGGCAGTACTTGGGAATTAGAGAGAATATTTTGGTAACACAAACACAGGGATGCTCTAAGATGTGGCTTAGCTAATGTAGATCATCCTTCAGATGTTAAAAGGTGAACAAACCCCACAATTAACATTTAAACTTCTTAAGGAGTTGCTGCTATCACTGATTAAGCACTCAGCTGTTGAGACAGTGGCTTTTACATAACAGGATCTTGTGTTCATCAGGTTCCCACATTTGGCAGAGGTGGCTCCTAATGTGCCTATGGGGAGTTTAAATGATTATTTTRTATTGCTTTAAATACCCTGAATAATTGTGAATGCCTCTTTGGGAATAGAATTGGGTTTGTGACATGGACTAGAAGGCAGCACTTTGGAATTAGAATGTTTTTGGTAGCACAAACATTGGGGTGCTTTAAGATGTAGCTTAGCTAACATAAATCATCCTTCAGATGCTAAGAGGCGAAGGAACCCCACAATTAACATTTAAACTTATTAAGGAGTCGTTGCTATCACTGATTAAGCAGTCAGCTGTTGAGACAGTRGCTTTTACATAACAGGATCTGGTTGTGTGCCTCGGGCTCTCCCACATTTGGCAGAGGTGCCTCCTAATGCGCCTCTGGGGAATCGCAGGCTGACCTCAATCTGAGTAAAGCCCCGGCGGGGCCGAGCGGAGCTGGCGGGAGGTGCCAGGGCCCTGCTCGCAGCCCCAATATTTGTTATCACATGTTAATCAGATTCATCATTCTGTTTAATAAAGATTTCAGCTGCCACGCGAATGCATAATCGGCTATGTCTGAGTGCCCCTCTTTTGTCTCGAGCAGATTGCTCCAACTGTATTAAGCATCATTAGGCAAAAATGACCACCTTATTAATTTGTCCTTTCTGTGTTTTCCAGCAGATTGGGCCTCATTATTATGCAAACACAGTACACAGAGAGGCACCAGAAGTGGCTCATTAATGTTGCTTTCCTCTTAGGACGTAACAGATTATTATTGTGAAGTGTGCATGAAATAATTGCTAATTATGTGCCTTAAATTGTACAGTCATTGTCTGGCCCGGGGTTTGTCACCAGGTTTAAGGGAGGCCAGYAGAAGCCACAGGTTAACAGTGCTGAGTGAGTAAAGGGGAAGGGAATCACAAAACATGCATTTTATCACACATTTTCCTGCCTGGAAAGAGTCATTAGCACAGCTCTGGATTGCTTTGTAGTTGCCTCTCACTGTGCTGCTGAGTGTAAAAGSAATGACTCCCAGCTGGCAAATCATTCCATAGATCTGGCTGCCCCTGAAGAGGTGCAGGGGAGTTTGAGCCGTGGGCTTTGGGTAAAAACCCAGCAGAACCTGCAGTGCTAAAGCTTGAGTTAGTGAGCACCCCTCACTTACACCCCACCMAAACCTCCTGCATCCCCAAACACTGCCCTTGCCATTGGACATTTTCCCAGGCTCTCCATTCCCCTGCAAATTTGTGAGCCCTGCAGCAATGACAAGTCAGGATTTGGCATGGGGCTGCAGTTTGACAACTTGGGGCTGAGTGTGTAATTGGTTTAAGCTGGGAGTGCCTCCCCCTGATCCATGGCACAGCTCCTGTAATCTGGGCTGCCACCAGAGCTGATAAGACTTGGCCACAAGCAAAGTTTTTGCAGCGCCGCAAATAAAATCCTGATCCACCAAGGGTTTGCATGGATTTAGCTTCATAATCTGGTTTAGAAATTGTGAGTGCTCAGGTCTTGCATGCAGGCTTTGTTGTGGAAAAGATGTGCAGACATCAGCTTGGGTTTTCCTAACCTGGCTTTTGTTCCTAATCTAAATGAATTAATCTAAAAAATGGCTATTTCTGAGGCAAAGTGGCAATTGTTGATTGTATATGAGCACTGGAACAGGTGTCTTGGAGGGTTAGAGAATAACATTCATCTGACATGATTTACATGAAATAATTTCAGTGTCTGACTGCATCTGATGTCCCATRGTTCCTTATTTCAGCTGATACCACCAGCTCAGTGTGGTGGTGGCTTCATACAATTTAACTTCAAATAAATGGAGCATGTGAGCTGTAAAATATCCTTTAAACATTTCACACAGATCATTGCTGAGTATTTCACAGCACAGACCTTTATTGCACTTCCAAAAAATCTAAATGAAATTGTCCTGTGGAACCCAAATTCTCCTACTGCACTCTTCATTGTTAGGCACATGGATATTGATTTGATAAATCACTTGACAGACAAAAATGGAATGTAATTGCAGAAATAAGTATTTATTGCATTATTTGAAATGAATGTATTGCTAGAACAGGCTCAGCTGTGCTGTTAATGTAGAGATTTTGCAAACCATGTTCATTTTCTTTTTGGATTTTCAGTGCTGTTATTGCACACTGAGGTTTGTCTGTAATGGAGCAGCAGAAACTCCTCTCTAAAGCAGCACTCAGTGCTCAAATCAGGCTGCACAGGGCTCCTGTCCCCTGTGCTTTGACACTGAAATTGTCTCATTTCCTTTGCACCATTTTCCTTCTCCTTCACCATTTGTATTTTCCTGTTCTTTTTCTGCTCTGCATTTTGTCTTTCCCTGCTACTTTGAGCTTAGTTACCAATTTTAATTAAGGAATTAAAATAGAACTGGTTATTTCAGTGTGTGAGTGCATTTCCTCTGAAAGGCTGTGACCCCCACCTCAACTCCTGAGCACTTGCTTGTTGAGAATTTCCAAGAAACAATGTTCTGATGGCCAGGGAATACTGAACTCACCTGACTTGGTGTCAATGGATTAAATATTTTCCATGAGTCTGCCTTTCCCCTTCTGGTGGTGTGCATCCAGAGATGACCTTGGAAAAGGTTTTTCATGTTGCTTCTTTCTGCTGGTGCCAGAATCATTTGTCTCSCAGGAATTCTCTGTCTGAATTGCTTTCCTGGACACTGAATGTGCTGCTTTTCACTCAGCCAAAATGTGTTTGTTCCTCCTGGCTGTGTCAGTAGATCCTCACTGGGATCACTGCTGTCTCTGGGAATATTTGCTGAAGCCTTATTGAAGGAGAAAAAATAGATTTATAACTCTGGGAAGGAGCTGATCAGTGTTTCAGTAAATGTCTCTGTGTGTGTTTGCAGAATCTGCCATGTATTTATCATCACACCCATGCTTACACTGTTCTCTGGGAAGGCTGAGAGCTCTGAGGTGTCAGGGACTGAATATTTTATTCTTTCATTCCTTGAGGGCCATATTTAAGTGAAGTTAAATCCTATTGAGTGAGAAATAAATGTCAACCTCTGAATGCTGTGCTGCAGTGACCAGTGCTCCTCCCTGCCAGGAAAAGCCTGACATCTGACTGAGCAGAGTTATTTCAATTCCACTGTATTGAAATCTGCTTTCAAATATGTAATCATTTCTTGAAATMTTCTTTAAAGAGAGAGAGATGTAAAAATCCAGGGACAAAGCTGGTGCTAGGCTGGTCCAATGTGTGTTAACAATGAGGTGCTGAGGCAGGCACAGCACTGTGATTTATTGTCTGCCTGGTGCTGATAATCAAGTGATCTTTCATCAGGCAAGGCCAGTGCTCACTGAAGCTGTGAGTGGCAAAATGCAATCCTTTCACTTGCTTCCTGGTGCAAGAAGAGAGTTTGGCTTAAATAAACTCGGGTTTTGCAGCTGAAGGAGGGAAAGCCTGAGCTGGGAAGGTTCTGCCCTTTCCCATCTCTGTGCTTCAGGCTGTKCCTCTGCTCCTGGAGGGCAGGAACTGCAGAAACTGCCTTGCAAAATGCATCAGTGCAATGGTTTGGATGAGGAACATTGCCTCARAAATAATCCCTGTAGGATTATTTTGATGCTGCCTTACATCAGGCATCTGACTCGTGCCACAATCCCACAAATGTTTCTTCTCACTAAAAGCAGATCTGGGGTGCAGCAAATGAGCACCCTGAGAGCTGATGCTCCAAAGCTGTGCAGAGTGTCCAGGAGCAGCAGCTGAAATTCCAGATCCAACATTCCAATTGTTTGATATGCCATTGTTGGGGGCCAGGGTTTTGCAGTGATTATGGCAGGCCCAGGGTGCAGCTGCCACTGACCCCTGCAGCAGCCAGAACAAAACCCCTCTTTGTTACCACTCTGGGAAATGTCTTGGCCATTGTGGGGCTGAGCTCAAACCAGCACTCATGCACAGGGAAATGAAAAGCTCCCCAATTCACTGACAGGAGGCTAAATGTCTATATTAATGATGGCATTCAGGTCTTTTTGAAAGTTGTACTTTGGTATCTTGTTACGTAATTAAAATCGAGCTGAAGTTAAAGCAGCTAAACTCAACATAAATTTAATAKACTGAACTCTCCCTTCCTATAAATTTCTGTCCCATTATAAAATGTAGATCTCCAATCAAGGTAAGAACATTTGTAATTTGACTTTTATTCTCAAAGTGAGTGTGCTTTCAAGTAGTTGGACACCAGCTTTACTAAGTGATAGCCATTTTTCACACTTTGGGTGCCAAGGGGCTGCAGCACAATAAAAGRATCAGATTTGTTGCAGATGTTTTCTAACCCTGATTACTTCTGGATTCTGTGAGCCTTTCCTCCTTGCTAGGAAATGAGAGTAAAATTCATTTCTATAATGTGAATATTCTRCATTTACATAATTAAACCCCACACATCTGTGGTGTGCAGGGATACTCCCTGTAGCAGTTCTGCCTTTACTCACTGTAGGAATTCTACTCTGGGAGCTTTTCTACTTCTTCAATTGCAACCATACAGCAATTATTATATAAGGTAGGGGGGGGTGAAAAGACAGACAATTACCACCATCCYTCCATGTGTAATTTGTGTATGGTATTGGTTATTTTTATTGTTGAAGTTCATAGTTTCTTCCTCTTGATGGAACACAAACATTTGGCCAAGTTCTTTCCCAGAAGTAAGTGAAGCCAAACAGAAATTTGGTTCTTTCTCCTCTCTGAATGGCTTGAAATAATAAGAATAATAATAATAAAAAAGAATTGGCTGAGGTTGGAAATTTTCCTGGTGTTTATAGAGGGATGTGTGGCTGTGCAAAGATTGAGCCTTGTCTTTCTTCAGGGGAGGAACAAGGCTGTCAGATAAAGCAATACCTCAGCACATTTGAATTCACAGATTKCTGTGACTCCAAGCAGATTGGAGCTCTCTCAGTTTGGAGGTGAAAAAAACCTTCTCTGGAAGTTCAGCCTGTGCTCTGAAATGGTCAGGGTAAAGTTTAAATACTCTGCATTATTCCTGAGTGACTGTGTCCCTCTTCTGCCATCTACATGCTTCTGTGGGTTATTTTTAAAGCATAACAATTTTTTAAAAGTGGATATTTTCCTTCTAATTGATCTAGACTCTACCCTGTATATGCAAGACCTCTCATATTTTTGTTCACACAGTGTAGAGAATGGTGGCTTTAGATTAAGATGAAAGTAAAGAACTGTTCTTGGGGCATTTCTGCCATTGAAGTTTTCTATTTTATAAAGCTCAGCTGCAGTTCACACTTGTGGAAACTCTAAGTGTCCCTCTTATTTTTAACAGCAGCCCAGGGTATGGTTGAAAGAGGCATATTTCCATTTTGGCTTTTGTTTGAGCAGCTTCCAAAACATCATTCTACATTTTTTTCTTTCCTGGAAAATTTGCCAAGCCTAGCTCAGATTAAGTTTCTCTGTTAGATTTGTTCCTTTAAGCATCTGGATCAGAAATGGTATCCCTTACTCTGGAGTAATGAAACATTTGGAAATCATCTGAGAAATCCCAGTAAGCCACGACAGTGCTGTGCATTCCTTCTGCCTGGAAGAAATGTGGACTTTGCAGAGCACTTTGGGGTGGGGTTTTTTTGGGTGAATGTTATTTTGTTTTTGAACCACCCCACCAAGAGCTTGCACCTCGTTCCCCTGGGGCACAGGCAGGTGTTGTTATCTCTGAAATGATTGCCATCACTGAGATGCAGATGGATCCCATGCCAAATTGGAACATTCTCTGATATTTATGGGTGGAAAAATAAATGAGGAAAGGTTGGGTTTTTTTTTTATTGTAACTCATAAAGCCACGAGCTGGGGAATGGTTTGGTTTGGGTTTGTGCTATTTATGCTTTTTCAAAGATGGCTCCACCATGGATGTGCAAGTTCATCAAGGCAGGCTCAACCCCCTGCTTTACTGCTTTCAAATGCATCATTAGAGTTTATGGTAATAGAGAAAATGGTTTTCTCATGTCATAAATGGGAGAGCCTTTGTGTAAAGTTGCTCTGCTCATGCTRCACTTTGAGTATAACTTTTATGGAAGAGCAGAGTTCCTTGAAGAGAAACAGATCTGGACTYCAGGGGTGAAGCACTGGCACATCCTCTTCATTAGCCTGGAATTGGAGCAGTGTTTGTCCATKGGACAGAGCCCTCAGAAAGGATGGGGAAGGGAAGATGAGCCACTTGGGGAATTTGGAAAGGAGTATGTGTGTTTTGCATTACTCCTTAGGCAAATCTATTGATTCACTGCAAAGAATTAGTGCTGTAGCCAAAACACTCCTTGCATTCCCCCACAGTCTGCTGTCCACATGATCCTCTGGGATTAAGAGGCAGCCTTTGTTTTGGGTGGTTTGGGAAGTGCAGATGTCTGACTGTTAATGAGGAGTTCTTGAACTTTGGAAAATGGATTTCCCAACGATTTTGTTGCTTTGGAAGTCATGCAAAGCAAGGRGAGAGCTGCCATGAATAGAAGCAGAACGTTGCCTTTCTCACAGTCAGATTTCAACTATCAGCTGATAAAACAGCCCCCAAATATAAACCACTTGTTGCCTTGGGGTTTTTTTATAAATGTCACCTTCAGGGAATGAGKCAGAGCCAATTTTCTCTTCAAGAGAGTGGAATTTTTACTCCTGTTGTGTTTTAAACTCATGTTATCTACTGCCCTTTGCTATGTGGTGTCTCTTGTAAAATTTCTTCCCTCACAGTTTGTGTTTCAGCCATTACTTTAGAAACATTCCAGCCTGCCTGGAAAGACACTGGAGAGTTATCAAAGGGGAAGAGTCAGAGACACTTATCAATAATCCAGATTTGTCCTTCAGCTCCAGGTTTGTCCAGCTGCATTCAGGGAAATCACATTTGTTTGGCATTGGCTGCCATAAACCTTYAGCCCACTGCTGTGTGGGACACCARAAAGAATTTCCAGCACTATTTAATCAGTGTGTGTGTGAATAATCAGTTCTCCCTGTGGGATGTGCCCCAGGCTCATGGATCCATCCCTTCCCCTGGCACTGGGGGCATTTTGTGCACCAAGGAATCCTTTCCCTGCTTGGCTTGGCTTGGCCTTGCTTTGAAGGGCTCATTTCTGGCACCTCTCTGTGYCACCCCAGATCATTTATTTTCCTTTTTTTTCCCCAGATTTGGGGTCTGTTTGCTTGTGCTGGTGCTGCTGGAGGAGGGAGCAGCCTGGCTGGTGGCACAGGACGTGGGGAGCAGGGCCAGGCAGATGGCTGCCCTGCTAATGGGGCTGTTTGATCTCACAGGGAGAGAGAGGGACCTTTTCATTGTCACCATTGCTCAAAGCTCATTGATTTTTCATTCTAGCAGCATTTGTTTGCTTTTGAACCACTGCTGTGCTTTTATCATTAGATGCTGAACCTTTCACTGGGCTGCACATTTCACTGGTTTTTTGATACTTGCTCTTTTAGGATTCCAGCACAGAACTTCTTCCTTCCCCCTTTGCCCTGAGAACACTCCTTAGATTCTAAATAAACCAGGCCCAGACATTTCTTTTTTTTTATTGTTTGAAATCATCTAAATGCAATATGATCTATATTCCAGTTTTAGCTTAGCACTCCAAAATATTAAAATAAAATTTTACCAGAACACTTTTGCTTTCTAATTCTGTGTTTTATGACATACCAGAGTTTTTTCCCCTAAAAAATTCTTTTGAAAAAGCATTTTGCTAATTGAAACAAAGCAAAAGCCACAAAAGAYACTCTGGATGAAAGGTCAGCTGTGTCCTACAGCATTATTCAAGGTCTTCATCCTCTTCTGAAGGGARCTGGGGTGAAATGCCTGGAGATCAAGGTTGCACAACTGCACAAAGTTTTCTGAAGCTGTGCTTAAGCAGGAACAGCTGCACTCCTGCATTGCCTCTTTTTTAATTAGTTGAACCCACTTCCTCCACTCTCTGCTTCCTTATGGGCTGGATCTGGAAAGCATGAAGATAAGGATTTCATAGGGATCCATGTTTACTTACTTCAGCATTTGGGTTTATAGCCCAGAGTAATGTAAGTCATTTTTCCCTTCTCCTCTCTTTCTCATCTTATTATTAATATTTTTAGAATCAGCTGAATCCTCATCCTTCCAAGCTTTGTTTTGTGCAGTTCCAGTTGTGCCAGCTGGCTCTGGGCTTCAGCCAAGCTCTYCTTTAGAGCTCTTCCTCTCCTTGCTAGCTGATATTTCAGTGTGTTAACACAGCCCTGCTCCTCTCACGGGAGCCTTCCCAACCACTGCTTGGCTTTGATTGCATTTGATTGCTGCTCATTAAAGATGCTTTTCTTTTTGGCAGGAGCTGGCAAYGTCAGCCTTTAGAGCTCATTTGTCATCACTGGGCTGGAGGCTGGCTCTGTGCTCCAGTGACACAAATCTCAGCTGTGCTGGCTTTAAACTGTCACAGCTTCATCTGAGCCCTGTGGAGGTGCTTTGGGAGGCAGCTGGAAGCAGGGATGTTCTTCCAGCCAAATGCCAATTGTTTTGTGGCATGCTAAAGRAAAAAAAAACAAACCTTGAAATGTAGCATTTAAAAGACAGTTTCTTCCTCTGTGCATTCCATGTTAAACCAAAAGTGCCACAGCAGACCTAAAAATCCAAAACATAACCTCTGTTCTATGGCTTTTGGATCTACTCATGGTTTCTTCTGAAATTGTTTATGATTCTCTAGGATAGAGAATTCTAAAAGCTTGTGGTGGTTGAGGTTTGTAAGATTCCCTTGAATCAACCTCTGTCCCCTGGTGTAGATCAGGGTGTGACAAAAGGTCCTGATCACCTGCCCTGGCAGGGACAGTTGTGGGAACCTCTGGACAAATTGTTAAAATGCTCTTCAAGAGCTGCTTCCTAAAGCCCAGGAGTGTGTGTGGGCACCAGGCAGAACCCTGGTGAAAAACCCATGGGGGTGCCTGGGCAGGTTTTTGGGGCTTTTAGGATGAAAATGTTCTAATTAGCAAAAGGTGACTGAGGTAGGAAAGGGTTTGGATGAGTAACAGGTTTGCAGAGAAATGGRGAAATTGCTGCTTATCTTGTCCCCAATGAGATTAAAAGGCCCCCTCTAGAACTGAGTGATAAGGATTTATGGGAATCTCTGGTTCCATACTAATATTTTTTAGGTATGAAAGAGGAAATATGCCTGATGATATTAATTTGCTGTTAACTAATATAGTACAACATCAGTAAGTGGCAGTTAATCTATCAAACTCCTGCCATGACATCTCACTTGTTGTTTTAATACATTAGAAGCATGAAATGTGTTTTTCAGGTATGTTTTACATTTGCACCAGCTAATGGAAAGTACAATATATTATGTGCTTGTGCCCCAGAGGAAACTTTTAAACAAAAATAATTGAATGCAATAAATCAGCCCCTGCTCTGCCCTCTGCTTTGCATCTCTGAGTCCAAACTTACAGGAAGCCTTGTTGGGAGTGACAGGATCCCAGAGCTGCTGCAGAACCCACTGCCCTGGCCCAGCAGATATTGGCTTTGTGCTCCAGGACTGAAAGAATAAAAGGGGAGAGAGAAAATGAAACCATTTCTTCAATAAGCCACTTCTTTCTTTTGGAAGATTTAGGGTCCTGCCCCAGCTTGCTGTTACCATTGGTAGTAAGCCTTTAGTTTTTCAAGTAATTAGGAACATCCACAAGCTAATAAATCTGCCCTGAGATTTTCATTTGCCTGTGGATGTTGTGTGAGTTTGTGTTTAACTGTGTCTCTGCAGGGATGATTTATCAGGTGTTTATTCTGCAAAGTTTCCCTCCCAGGCACTGCTGAGATGATTTGATGCACAGTAGGTTTAAGAACTGAAATGCTGGGATTATTATTCCTCTTTGGTGGGGGGTTTATTTGCTGCCTTATCAGACACTAATCTGAAAGATTTCCTTGTCTTGTGAATGTGCAACTTGGTTGAGTTGATGCTTAACAAGCAGGAAAATCTCCTAAGTCACCTCTCAGAGCATCTGGTGCAGCACCCTGGAGTGAGTAAAAACTGAAACACAGCAAATATTGCCCTGTTTTCTGGTAAATTCAAGTGATCATTTGAATCATTTGAATTTGATTTGATCATTTCTTGGCCATTTGGGCTGGGCTTCTCAAAAGGAGTTTTGCTTTTTTAGAAGTGATGATGTGAATATCTCAGTGGCAGAGTTTTAGAAAGGAGGAATGGTGTGGATTAGAAATAATCCAGCARAAATGAATGTGGCCCAGGCTTGCAGGCCTGGTTCAGCAGCTCCTTTCCCCACCCAGGTGTTTGTTTGAGATGATGAGAGAGGAACTTCACTCCAAGCTGGTTGGACAAGTCCAGTGTGGTCCCAGAACTCCCACAATTATTGATCTCAGCACAGTCAGTGCTCTGCTGGGCTCTGTATAAATATTAAAAACACTCCAAGTGGGGCTCTCMCTTCCCCTGGGCTTTTATCTTTAGGATACAGCTCTAGAAATGCTTTTATTCTGATAATAACATCAAATGAAAAATCAAAATTATTTCTCAAAGCATCACTGATTTAAACCTGGTTTGGAATCCTCTCCTTTGTAGAGATCTGTTTAAAAAAAAAAAAAAATCTCAGCTTAAGACCTACTTAGCTTAGAATTCAAAATATTACCAGCAGACTAAAGCATGGTAGCTGAAACCAATTGCAAACAGATGGGATTTTCTTCTTCTGATTGGCCATATGTTGCCAGAGGAAAAAAATGGAAAAATCCAGACAAAACATAACTCATCCAAAGGAAATGACCTTGATAGTTCTTGACTACTATATGGACTTTTTTTTTTTTTTTTAGAGCTAGCACATAGAATATTGCAAATATTCTGTAAGGATGGCAGTGTTTGTAAAATGAGGGCTGTGGTRCTTGTTGAGGTTGTTCAGAGGGGAAATATCTGGGGGGAAAAAAAGCCACAAAAAGCTGAGCAAAAGCTCTGCCACAGACACAGGTGTAAACAGAAATACAGAACTGCTGCAAGGCCAAGATGAATCATTCCAAGCCATTCTCCTGGGCATTCCTGCATGGAAATGAATAATAACTCCAAGTGTCTGAACAATGTAAATCACACTTGCACTTGGAAAACCTCTTTAAATACAAATGTGCTCTATTTCTAATAGACTGGGAAGTTTATGGCTTTAAAATGTGCAGCTTTATGTGGCTGACTTCAAGAATAGTTCATATTCACTCACTTTTTGGGCCTTAAATTCCCATCTTCACAGCAATCATTTGTAATTGCTAAAGGACTAAAAATTGCTGCTGCTATCTAGAAATATGCATTAAGCACTTGKAAAAGCACATGGACTTAAAATGCTTGTAGAGTCTGTTGGATCTTTTATCTGCAGGGTGTCTAAATCCATCAGGACTTGTCTGTAGGTAGGATTTCTGTATTTTTTATGATGTATTTTTAAATGTGTACAAACCTTACAGGTGCACAGCACTCCCCACATTTCATATTCTGCATTATTCCCCTGCCATCTTGCGGGCTGGCCCTCCAGAAGGTTTTTTTTTTAATTGCATGACACATCTGAAAGTTGCCACAGGACAAACTCCATACCTTGGCAAATCCATTTAGGCTCGAGTTTAAACACCCTGCCCAGCCCTGGAGCCCTGATTGCACCTCAGGGAGCACCTCAGTGGGCTTTGGGGGGATTAATACCACAACATGCAAAGCAAGTGCACAGTAAAACTTTCACTGGAGTTTGGCTGAGCTCATGTAAATATGATACTGATGAAGTGTGACCAAATCCCTGGTTAAAAACTTCAGCTCCTTTCCTCGAGGAGCTGCAGGTTCTTATGGAGGGGTATTATGCATGCAGCAAGTAATTGAGTATTTCTCCCAGTGGAGGTTTAGATGTGGTGTTCAGGGGGTTCTGCTTAGTTTAAATTCTATTAAAAAGATGTTGTGGTAACATTGAGTGCATTGTTGAAAGCAGCAATGAGCTTCGGAGCTCAGTTCATCATTTTGTCCCCTTGGTGGAACTGTTAGTTGTCTGAAAATACATCTTAAAGTGTTCATTATGATTAGGACAGTTTCAAGAAGGTTTCTGTAGCAATTTAAAGTAATTGAAATAATCTTCCCATTTTCCAAATCAGGCCCTTGTGTTGTGGGGCAAACTTGGTAAATATTATATTTTCATTGCTCTCTTAAAAAAGAAAATARGAGAAGGGACTCTGCCAAGTTCTCTCATTTGAAAATTCCATGTATAGATATAAAAAATGTTTTAATATGTAGAAGTTGTTATCATTCAAAACAAACCTCAGCAAGTAGAATAAGGGATCCCAGGAAATGCCRTTTTTTCTGAAATTATTTAAAAACTTCTGTCTTTCTGGTGTGTATTGGTGCCTACCTGCATGATAAATGATTGGAGTGTATTTAGATACTTTTAAAAAGAAAATAAGACAAAAATGTGGTGTTATCTTTGAAAAGGAAAAACCCTGTGATCTATTGGAGCTGCATCAAACTTCAGACATGTTGAGAATTTGCTGTATTTGTGGTGTGTGCAGACTTTGCAGTGCAGGAGCAGGAGAGTGGAGGGGTTTGGAAGCAAAGCTTTGTTTGCACAGARGCCAAAACTCAGAACAGAATCCATCAGGCACAGAAATCCCTGAAGGATGGCACCAGAGAGAATCCTGCTTTGGGGTGAGCTCCAAGATCATCTTTGTCCAATGTTTGTCACTGGCACAGATTCCAGAGGCTCCCTGGGCAGCCCCTTGGAGCTGGSAGGGTTTTCCATGTGCAGCCTGGATCTTTGGTGGTTATCAGCTGCTTTTCAGGGGGTTTCAGCCCATTCCTGGTGTGCCCAGCAGCAGAGCAGAGGAGCAGCCCTTCAGTGAGGCATCATCAAACACGTGTTGAAAGGTTTGGGAGGAGGCAGCTCTGCTAACAATGCTGAGTTAAATTTAGTGCAAACCTTCAGAAGAGGAGAAACAGCTGCTGAAAGACGAGGGCAGCTCTTTATTGTTCTTAACCTCTCTTCTCTGGAGCTGTCAGAGGGAGAGAGAATGGGTTCAAAATAAGAATTGCACAGGTATCAAATCTGTGTGCAGACCCTGCCCTGCTGCARGCACACAGCAATGAAGGGCCTCGTGTGGCAGAGAACAAAACAAACCTGAAAAGGGCATTTTCATCACTGCTGCCTTGGCTCTGAGAGAATCACTGGCAGCTTGATTACATTCGATTGCTTTGTTTGAAAATAATAACAAAAAAAATTGGTTTCTAATGAGAAGAAGAAAAAAAATGAGAAGTGTTTGATGTAGATGACAGACTCTGGTGCTTGTCCTGCTTTGTTGAATTGGATTGTGAGGCTCCTTGGAGCAGGTTGGAACATGTGCCTCGTGCCTAAATGGATTCCAAAGGCAATTAGAAATACTCATGGAAGAAAGCTCTGCAACAAGAATTGATTTAATTATTCCAAGAATTGAAAACGAGATATTAATAAGAGAGGAAACACCCCACCAGCTCTGGARATCCATAAACTGGAATCTGGGCTGTGAGTCATTATAACTTTGCTGATTTTTTTTCTCTTCCTGGTCACTTCTGGCCACTTTGACAGGAGTGGATTCAGGTGGATGTTAAGCCTGGCCTAAAACAGCTTTGTTCAAGTTGGTAGGGAGCTTGGGAGAGCCGAAGTCCAGCCTCCTGCTCAAAGCAGGATTTGGTTCAGACCACYTTGCTTGGGAATTTGTCCAATTTCTTGAACCCCCTCCTGGTGCCCCTCTGCTGAASTGAGCAGAGATAAACTCCAGTTTATCCAGTTTATACTGGGGGTCCAGAACTGGGCACCTCAGTTTTGTCACCCCTGAATCAAATAAAGCTGGACCCTGTTAGAGACAGGGCATGGGATTAAACTGCTGATTGGGTTTAGCTAACTAACCTCATTTTCTGGGCACCTGAATCTTTAAATTCCTGGCACCTTAAAGCACTGTACAAGGGCTGGCCAATACCCATGCAGGTCTGCCCATGTTTTTAAATTATTCATATTMATCTTCATTAAAAGGGCTTTCAGAATTTGGCCCCTTTCAATTAAAAATTTCCATCCTCTTTCTAATCTCTCAAATCCAACTTAGAGGTAAAGGTTCTATTTGGAGAAAAGAAAACAAACCCATCAGAGTTAGGCAGTAAAGAAATAAATATACCATGGGCTGTAAAAGGCTGTTAGTATTCCAGTGCAGTCTTTAATATTTTTTTCCTTTTACTCTAGCAGCTATTCCAATTAAATTAAGCACCTTTTATGTGTGGTATCAGCACAGAGTGGATATTAATTTGTCTCTTGAGTTTGAGTGAAGAATATAGTTAATATACTAACTTTATAGTGAGGTCTTGCTATAAAATATTTCTCTCTGGAGGGGAACTGATTATTGTAGGGACACAGTGCTTAGATGTGCATTGAAATGGAACAAATATTTATTCCAGTAATCCTGCAGTGGTTTGTTTCAATAAATTAAATCATTAGAGGTGTAGGTGGTAGCTCTAGTGAGGTATGAGACTCTCTAGACATCAAATAAGTGACACAAAACCAAGACTTTTTATAATGGAAGGGAACTTTTTATACTTTTTGTAACGTCCCAAATTCAATTTATTTTTTATTATTCTGATCTTTTTCAAATTTCCATCAAACATTAAAAACACTTGACCTTTGAAGAGAGGGTTTTCCTCCCCAGCTTTCATTGTGATCACTCTGTGCATTATAAAACACTCCTGTTCTTTAACTTGTGTTTTGCTACAGAATTACCAAAAGAAAACTTACTGGGTTATCAGAACTATGAAAGTGCCACAGGGTTACTTTAGTTTTAATAAAATTCCTCCTTCTCCCTGCAGGTCCAGCCATGGTGGGGAGGGAGCTTTGCTTTTCCTTGCCAGGTATTTCTCTAAGCAATATTTGGAAATGTGGAGCTCTCTGATGATTCAGAACTCCTAAATAACACAAATGGAGCTGGTAGCAAGGAAATATTCTTTTTTTTTTTAAGTGGCCAAAATGCTTTAAAACCAACCTTTGCAGGGCTGCAGGTCCTTTACATTTCTTGAGCCTTTCTGGTAGGAAAAATAGGATTTTTTGCTGTCTTTTGAATGAGGACATTGATGATGCAGCAGCACAATGAAAATAATCTGTGGGGACAATGAAAATAATCTGTGGGGACAATGAAAATAATCTGTGGGGCACAATGAAAAGGGTGGGGGCCCACCCCCAGTGCTTTTGCAGCCCCCTGTGTGTGTGTGTGCATTTCCAGCACAATCATTAGCCATGTTTCATCAGCTCTGCTCCTTATTGTRCTTAACCTGGGGTCACTGTAATATTTCTTAGTTTTAATGCTTCCAGATTTATGAAAGGGTTGCTGATAAATTCTTTTAATCCAATAGGGCTTATTGATTCGTGTATTTGAAAGACCTTTAATATGCTATTTGGAGACTTCGATTCCTTAAGTGTTGCAGAAAAAAAAAAAAAAAAGGCAGAAATTGGTAATTGTTGATAACAAGATCTCTGGGCCTCAGAACTGTGTCTCATTCATTTAAAGAGGATTAGGGGAGGCAAGGAGCTCACAGAGCAGGAGCCAGGACAGAACAAAACCACAAATGGAATTACGGAGAGGGCACACAATGGGTGGTTTAAGCGTGTCTGCTGGAACAACAGCACTCGGGTAAGCACGTGTCCCACCCTGCGAGAGGGCAGCTCCCTTGTAAAGGAGCCCCTGCCTTCAAACGCGCTGATCAAACGCCTCCTGAATTACAGATGTTTACTTTCATCGGTTCATTTGATTAGGGGCACAATGGGAGGATGGCGTGCTGAAGGGAAGGAGCGTTGTGTGCAGGAGGGAAGGAACTTGCTGCTACTGGAGAGCCTCTTAATTCCTGTCCAAACCCAAACTGTGCATCCCTCCTGCATSAACTGAGTCAGCACTGAATTGCATTAAAGCCACTAAAAGGATGAAGGAATTAGAAAAAGTACAAAAGCAAAACTTGCCCRGGCACAGAGCGTTTCAGCTTCAAAATGATGAACCAATGAGTTCATGAAGTGACCATGCAGGAAGTGCCAGTGGCTGCTCCAGGCACCACAGTTAGAGCAGAGAGAGCTCAGGATCTTTTTTCCTTGCTCCTTTTCTTATTTCTTTTTGATGTTTCCTCGAGTTCCAACATTTTTTCCCTGTTTTTCCATCAAAAAAACCCCGTTCATCTTGGCAGTGTCGTGCTGAATAATTCATTCAGATCCATCCCCAGAGAGGCCTGAGCAATCTGACAGCTCTGCACCTCCTGATGAAGAGCCTCTGATGTGAGAGCTTTGCACTTCTCACCTGGGACTGAGAGTCACATCCAGCTCTCCAGGTATCCCACCTGCTCTGGAAAACCTGGCCCTGTGACCTGGTCACCCACCAGAGAGCTTCCAGGTGAGGAAACAGAGAAATGACCAAGAGGAAGGAGGAGCTGCTCAGTCACTCTGCAGCCCTGGGGTGTTGTTGGTGTGTGTCRGGTTAAGAGCACTCAGATCCCCTCTGCCAGCCCGTGGGCACCACTCAGAACACAAAAYTTACACAGGGAAAAGCTCCATTGCTCCTGCAGCAGGGTCAGGGTAGTTKGATGCTCTCTGGGTGCCCAGAATTGCAGTGCAGGATGGCAGGATGGCCAGCTGGGATTGTTTGCAGACRTGTGCATTGGTTTTGCTATCAGGAATGTGCAGTAAAACCAGCGGGAGTTCCTGWGAGCTGCTGTGCTGTGCAGCCAGAGTGGTTTCCCAGGGAACCCCGGGCCAGGTATTCCCAGCACTAATGAGGAAATCTGCCTGGTCAGTTGTTTTTCTCTCTGGAATCTAAGCACCCTTCTCTTGTTGCTCAGCACCCTTTTCTTTTCACTCAGCACCCTTGTCCTGTCACCTCAGCACCCAAACAAAAACAAAGAAACCAAAAAACCAAAAAAACCCCAGAAAAACCCAAAAAAACCCAAACCAAAACAAAAAACCCCACAAAAAACCAAAAAAACCCACCTAATGAAGTAAAGAAGATATTTGAGCATGAACAAAAAGAAAAAAAAACACCAGATCCTGTCCCAGATGGAGTTGGCTTCAAATTTTTATCTACAAACCCCAGCCCCACGTTCCAGCCCTTTTTTTGCCATTCCCGGTTATTGCAGTGTTCCAACTCTGCCATTCCCGGTTATTTGAAGGCAGGGCACACCTGGGAATTGAGCTGGAACTGTTCTCCCCACCTTGCTGTGCCAAGGTGTGCAGGACAATGAATCCCTGCCCGGCTCCCTTTGCGTGCTCCCCAGCACCAGTGGGAGCTGGCACTGAGCTTTTCCTCTGAACACAGCCACGGTTCCAGCCTGGATTTCCCCTCCCTGATGGGGCTGCACACGAAAATGGCAGCCCAGGGGCCAGGCCCTGCTCTCCTGCCTCTCATTTCATCACTGCCCTTCATGGTTTGGGCATGCAGGGACAGGATTGTCCAGCTCCTGAACAGAGGGGTCACATCCTGAGCAGAGGGGTCACATCCTGACCAGGGAGGGGTCACATCCTGACCAGTGGGGTCCAATCCTGCCCAAGGGTCCAATCCTGACCAGAGGGGTCACATCCCAACCAAAGGGGTCACATCCCAACCAAAGGGGTCACATCCTGCCCAGGGAGGGGTCACATCCTGACCAGGGTCCAATCCTGACCAGAGGGTCCAATCCTGAGCAGAAGGGTCACATCCTGACCAGAGGGGTCACATCCTGACCAAGGTGGGTCACATTCTGACCAAAGGGGGTCACATCCTGCCCGGAGGGGTCCAGTCCTGCCCAGGGGGCCCAATCCTGACCAAAGTGGTCACAGCCTGACCAGATGGGGTCACATCCTGCCCAAGGGTCCAATCCTGACCAGAGGGTCCAATCCTGACCAGAGGGGTCACATCCTGACCGGAGGGGGGGGGGGTCACATCCTGCCCAGTGGGTTCAATCCTGCCCAGAGGGGTCACATCCTGACCAGAGGGGTCACATCCTGACCTGGTCCAATCCTGCCACCCCCATCTCTTCCCCCTGTTCTGTTCTGTTCCCCCTGACCCCGCTGTGTCCCCAGGCTGTCCCGATGCACTTTGGGTCCGTGTAGGGGATCACTCTGGGCATGTTCTGCAGGACAGGGCTGTCCTTTGGCTGCTGCTGCCCATGGTCCTCCTCTCCTCCTGTGCCACCCTCTGCTCCCTGCAGCCGGTGCTGCCTCCTCAGCTGGGAGGCAATCACTGACAGGGGTTTCCATGCTCAGTGCTGCAGCTGGGGGTGATTTCAATCTGATTTTCAGTGTTTTCAGGAACGGCAATCATTCATTAGCAGTGGTGGAAAGAGGGGTGGGATCCTGGCTTTACCTCTAAGTCAGTTAACAGATTTTGGATACACAGACACCAAGAGCAGTCTCAGGTTTGTTTTCAGCCACCTCGGAATCTGACAGGTCTCAGCACCTGTAAAGTCTAAAATTATTATTGAAGATGCAAATTAGGATTTTATAAATACAAAAAAATGAGAATGATTCCTCTTGGCTCTGTGAATTTAGGGGCTGAAAAGAAGTAGCTTGCTGAGTTCTTTACTCACTGCTTTGACATTTCATCTGCATAGTTCATTTTGAGGGGGCTTTCTACCATCAGAATTGACTGACAGTGTTCTGAAATTCCAGAATCACAGAGTGGTTTGGGTTGGAAAAGCTCATCCACCCATTCCCCTTGCCATAGGCAGGGACACCTTCCTTCACCTCCTCCCCAAACCCCAGCACACTCGTGGCTTTGCTCACAAGGATCACACTGCCTTCAGCAGCAACAACAGTACTTTATAAAGTGAATTTATAATGCTTATCCCAGCCAGAACCCAAATAAAAATTAATGTTTGGGATAACCTGGCAGAATTTTAGAAATTTAGAGGACAAGAGCTGAGGGGTGTAACCTTAGGGCTCTCTGTTGTCCACTCCACTAATCCTGACTGTAAATTGTATTTCAATTGAGGGGGAAAAGCCAACGAGCACACAAAATTAATTCATTTTTGATCATAGGTAATTACAGATGCATGACAGCATTAACACAGGCACAAATATGGCTGCAGCTGTACAGATAATTTTCTTCAAGCAGACAACTTTAGGACAGGAAGAACAGTTCGTGGCCATGTTTTTACATGGGGAATTTTTCATTCTTTRGAGGCAAACAATGAAGTTCTTTTCAAGGCAGCAAACTCAAATTTCTCATCCCTCATGACTGTAGAGTCACCACGTACAATTTTCAAGTCAAAATATTCCTTCCAAGGGAGTAAAACTGGACTCAAAAGTCAAGTGCAGACACGTTGCAGTGTTTGTTCCCTCTCTTCATCAAGATACAGCCAATTTAAAATTACTGCTGTTCTGGGTAATTGCAAGTCCTATAGCTGTAGGAATTATTGTAAAGYGTTATTGTAAAGTGTTCCAGAATTATTTCAGGCTCAAACATTTTGTAGGATTTTGAGACCAGATGAAATTTTTAAAAAGGGCATTTTATTTGTTAACAGGATTTTGGATTTGCCCACACCATTTTAGAGGAAGTTCCATCCTTGTAGGAAATTCCAGGAAAAAAGTCACGTAACCCTCAGGAAAACTCAATGTCATTGACGTCTTCATAACAAATTTTGAAATAATACGATTCCAGGATCTTTCTTTTCAGAGTGGAGTTGGGCAACAAATCTTCCAGTAACTGTAAAATAAAATGGATCATGACTTAAAAATCCAGTGGGAGCAGAAATATCTAATGTTCCTAATGCCCTGAGTAAGCCGTTGGGTAATAATTGTAATAAGCTCTCCCTCAAATAATTAACAATATTCTTGATGCTTGTGGTAATAAAAGAATGACAAGAAAAAGGAATTTCAGTCTAGACTTGGGTGCTGAGCAACAGGAGTTGTGTGCTGAGTGAAAAGACAAGGGTGTTGAGCACCAGGATTTGGGTGCTGAGCACTACAACAAAGGGTGCTGAGCACCCGAAAAATGGTGCTGAGCACCAGAACAAAGGGTGCTGAGCACCACGACTTGGGTGCTGAGCATCAGGAAAAAGGGTGCTGAGCACCCCAAAAATGGTGCTGAGCACCAGGACTTGGGTGCTGAGCAACAGGGCAAAGGGTGCTGAGCATCAGGACAAGGGTGCTGAGCAACAGGACTTGGGTGCTGAGCACCCCAAAAATGGTGCTGAGCACCAGGGCAAAGGGTGCTGAGCACCAGGAGAATGGTGCTGAGCATCAGGAAAAATGGTAATGAGCACCAGTAGAAGGGTGCTGAGCACCAGGACTTGGGTGCTGAGCACCAGGAGAAGGGTGCTGAGCACCCCAAAAATGGTGCTAAGCACCCGAAAAATGGTGCTGAGCACCAGGACAAAGGGTGCACTACGACTGCTCAGCACCATTTTTCAGGTGCTCAGCACCATTTTTCGGGTGCTCAGCACCAATTGTCGGGTGCTCAGCACCATTTTTTGGGTGCTCAGCACCAATTGTCGGGTGCTCAGCACCAATTGTCGGGTGCTCAGCACCAATTTTTTGGGTGCTCAGCACCATTTTTTGGGTGCTCAGCACCAATAGTGGGGGAGCTCAGCACCAATTTTCGGGTGCTCAGCACCAATTTTCGGGAAGCTCCGCACCATTTTTTGGGAGCTCAGCACCAATTGTCGGGTGCTCAGCACCAATTGTCGGGTGCTCAGCACCAATTGTCGGGTGCTCAGCACCATTTTTGGGTGCTCAACACCATTTCCCGGGGTGCTCAGCACCATTTTTTGGGAGCTCAGCACCATTTTTCAGGAGCTCAGCACCAATTGTCGGGTGCTCAGCACCAATTGTCGGGAAGCTCCGCACCAATTTTTTGGGTGCTCAACACCATTTCCCGGGGTGCTCAGCACCAATTTTTGGGAGCTCAGCACCAATTTTCGGGTGCTCAGCACCAATTGTCGGGGAGCTCAGCACCAATTTTCGGGAAGCTCCGCACCATTTTTTGGGAGCTCAGCACCATTTTTTGGGAGCTCAGCACCAATTGTCGGGA
>CADDXX010000070.1:2215811-2231276 GCA_902810485.1 Alauda arvensis | reverse complement strand
TTTATTTGAGGAAAATTGAGATGCTCATTGAGAAGCACAGAAAATACAGAGGCACCATAAAATTAAACTCGATCTTGTTTAAGTATTTTTTCTCTCAAGCACAACCAAAGCATTACCTTTATATCTTTTATTTTAAAATCTATTAATAAGGGTGCACAGAGCCACTTGTACACACATGCATTAAGACATGGATACGTGTATATAAGTGACTTCCATTCTATCTAAATTCCATATATTTATAAGAATTGAAGCCATTCAGAAGTGACCATTCAAAGCTGGAGATCTGTCACACAAAGTTTCTGGTTTAATCTCCAGCTTTAAGAGTCTTTCTTGGCAATGGCTTTGTTTATTTTAAAGATTACTGAGAATTTAGGAGCATTTTCCACAATGCTGAGAGACGAGTGGGAGGTTGYTCATTTAACTTCTGTGCCTGTGTGACTGAAGTTTCACTTGTCACTTCAGATCCAGGGCTGGGTGACTTCTGGATGTTCATAAATATTTAGAAATAACACACCCAGAGAAAAGGATCAGTTTGTGGTTGGAGGCTGTAACAGATCTCGTCCTGCAGGAATGACCTGTCATCTCAGGAAACGTTTTATACAGATTGTGGTGACAAGGAAAGCACAAGGAGTTGTCACAAGTCTGTTTGTGATGGCTCCAGAATTATTTGGAGGATTTTATTAATGAAAGCTTTAGCAGATCCACAACTTGTAGAAATTATAAGAATAACAAGTAGTGAATATTTTGATTTTTGAACATTTACAGGTTTAAAACACAGCATGTTTACTTGGGGTTCACTTCTTTCCCCCTTTTTTTTTTTTGGTTAATAGTTTGCCCTGAAAAAGCAGAATTTGATTTTTATGTTACCTTTTTTTGTCAGGCCCACACAGAAGAGAAATACATTCTTATATTTTCTTTTATTTCGTCCTGGCTTCCATATGGGGAGACCAAAAGGAGGCACTAAAATATGTGAAGATATTTTTAAATATTAAATAAAGACCAGTTTGAAATTCTTTCTGCAAGTATTGAATATTCCGTGCTTAATTGCCATATATTCAAACTCTTTAATACATTTATTCTCCTGAATTGCTCCAGTGGCTGCATCAACCTTTGGAATTTCTCACCAGTTTTCTCTTCACTCATGCAGGATAACAAAATTTGCCAGATTTGGGGATAATAACCCTGGATGTATGATATTGATTGTTGAAAATAATCTATAACTGCAGCCACACTTGTGCTGCTGCTGAAGGGAAGAGGCCTCTTGGTTCAGCTGCAGGTGGCAGCAGAACCCTGGTGTTATTTCCACCAGCCCCAGCATTTAATGAGCTTCCAGCCAATTAACAACATCAAAGCTGATCATGCTTTGAAAAAAAATTGATTTTTTTTTCATTTACAACCTAGAAATGGATATTTAAAAATTTTATATTTCAAATAGGATTTTTCTCTTTGGTATTACAGAGCATTCTGGTCTGCCAAGGCTCTGAGATTTTCAATACCATTATTTACTTAACTCTAAATCACTGCTATTCTGTGTATAAAGCCAGAACAGGGAATATTAAGCATTAATAAGATTAGCACTGTGGCTTTCAATATAAGCAGCTGGTTTGCCAGAATGTTTGGRCAGAATCCTGTAGAATTTTGTACAAATATTTGTGAGTGGCACCATAACACAAAATTTAAGCTGCTTGTAAGTGAATATTTTATATTGTTTGCCTTCCTCTCCCTGGAGATTGTGGGAATAATTTGTATTATCAGAGATAGGAGATGAAAAAAATGAGTTTCTGACAAACATTTATTGACAGCAATTATGCCTTATTGTCCCTTGGAGTTGAGAGAACAACAATACCATGTCTGCCTTTTATCAGAACTCCTTTTCCCCCTAAAAATCCGAAATAAGCCAGAAATAGTTATAAAATAAATGCACATTCCTTATTGATGTGTGCSGTGCCAGTGCTGTGGTGAGATCAAACATTTCATGGCATAAAGGAACTTTTAAAATCTGGAGTTATTCCCAGTGCAAAGGTGAGGAAAGCACAGCGAGGACAACGGAGCTGGGAGGCAGAAAATGGGATTTGTTTGYTCTCTCTCCCCTTTCTCTTGTTCTCCCCGGTCTCCATTCAGAGCGCAGGGAAGTTCAAAGCACACTTTGAATATATTCTGCAGRACAAATGAGCAATTCCCAGCTCCCCTGGGCTGTTTTAGGTGCTCACTCTGCCCTGCCTGAGTCACACAGCCCGGGCTGGCACTGCCAGAGCCACAAACCCGGGAGTTTATAACGCCCTGAGCACTTTCCTGGGGCTGATTCCCTCCGGAGCAATGACACAAACCAGTGCAGAGCTTCTGGACACACCCAGAGATGCTTTTATTTGATCTTTAGCTCCATTGAGCTCCTCTCAGCTCCTCTGAACAGCAAATTGCACAGAGCTCCTGTGGMTCAGCACWGCAGAGCAGCTCCACACCAAACGCTGCTCGTGGAAAAGCAGCTCTGAAATCACCTTTTCAAATCACCTCATAGCAAGAAACTGCAGCCCCAAACTCTTCCAAACATGAACTGCAGAGTGGTTTTTCAGCAGGTGTGATCATCCTGGGGTTCAGGTGGAACCCACAGTTCCTGACCCTTTGGAAACAGCTCCTGTCCCTCATTCCTGCTGGAAATGGAAGGAAAAATGAGCACTGAACTCGTGCCCTCTYATCTTTGCTTTCATTTTCATTTCCATGTGAGGAGCTTGTGCCTATTCCAGGTTCACAACCCAACCCATTGGCTGTGCATTCACCTCTGTTCTAAACCATTCTAAACTTTCTTTTCTGGTTCTCAGCTTTTCTTTCCAGCCCWTTTCATGATTCTGCAGGAGGAGGGAGCTGAGGTTGGGATTGTGCTGTCAGCCTGAGCAGAGCTGCTCATGCACCGAGGTGATTATTGGTAGGCCATCAAACTGCTAGTAAAATTCCTGCTCAGAGTACAGAGCTTAAAGACAGARGAATATTTTTGCAAGGAAATAGTCCTCTTTGGCTCTAATTAGGAGTGGTTTTTAGGATCAGCCCCAAATTTGCTTGCATTTGCATATTCCCCAGACTGTTTTACTTCAAAGCTTTTATGTATTTATCAGATTTTTGAAATCCATTTCTTTAAATACATATTCTAGTCAATATTGGCCTTGATATATTAAATTCAGCTCTTCAGTTCTGATCTTTTGAGTTTACTGCAGGTTCAATTTTGTCTTTTTTGCCCTGCACAGGGGTTAACTATGAAATGAAAATTCCAGTTTAACAAAACAGCTTCTGCTGGTTTATTGGAGACTGGAGTTTTATTAATTTGGATCAGCTGGTGCTGTTTTAACTGGGCAGGGCTGCACTGTAAATTCCAGGCTGTTTGGGAATGCTGAGGAGAGCCTGAGTTWGCAGTGGGTGTGATGGAGGGTCTCTGACAAAAAGGTAAATGACAAACAYCARCCTTCAAAAGCTTGCTACAAATGMATTTATATTTTAATTGAATTGCATAGGTCCYATTCCCCTTCTCACCTCACTGTGAWGTTAATTATTAAATCTTTGCTTTAAATCCTRAACAAATTGTAGAAATGTTTTAGGGCTTCTCTAAGGTCAGTGCTRTCCTTTTGTCCCCAAAGAATGGGGATTTGGCTTCATCACAACAAGAACCACCCCATTTTCTCTTGGAATTTCTGTAAATGTTTGTCCTGATGTATTGAGATGGCTCTGTTTTTTCTTACAGTTATGATTCCTGTTTGATTTGATTTTTTATGCCATTTTTGAAATTGAGACTGAGAAACATTTCCTTTCCCTCTCCAGCACAGAAGCTCTAAACTTCACCTTTCAGATCAGTGTTTTCAGTGCAAAATCTGTGTTTTCAGTGCAAAATCTGACCATTTTCTCCCTGATAGAAGCTCAGACAAGCCTGCAAAGCTTTTCTAAGTTAATGAGTGCTTCACACGAGCTGCTGATTGCCCAAGTCAGGCAGACTCCAATCCCTGCTCGGGACTGAAGTCCCTGCAATCAGATTGAGACTTTCCAGACTTGAGAGTGGTCACATTTTTCATAGCTTAACTGTAAATCATCTTTCACTTAGAAGATTTAGAGACAGACTGAGGGGGCTAAATCTTGGAGTTTGCCTTCCTAACTAGTGGAAGGCATTAGATGAGGCTCATTATGGTGTTTCCTAAAGGATTAGGGGAAACAGTTTGGGAACGTTCAAAGCAGGACAAATGCCATTACAAGTGTAACAACCTCATCCTCCTCGGGACTGAGGTGCACAGTGAGGTGTGAGCACAGGACACTTGGAAATTGGGCTGACAGAGGGGGAATCAAAACCTTTCAGCTGTGGGATGATCAGGAATAAGTGCTATGGAAAGAATTAATTGGGAAATGTTGTGGCTGGGAGCTGGAGTGTGTTAATTGTGATATTTGTAATTATTAAAAAGTGCAATTCTTGGTGTCAGGGACTGTGTGAGTGCTCCTGTCACTGAGCCTGCTCTCATCCTTTATAAACAATCCCCTTCACTTCAGAATTCAGGCTGCTCAAATATTTGCTGTAAGGAGTATATTTCTAATTGTAGATATTTGCTGTATATACAAGTGCAGAGTCCATATTTCAGTATGAAATAAGAGTTCAATTGCTGTGACATTGTGATAAAAATGAGAATAACATCAGTTACCATCTGCCAGTAACAAGTTATTGGCAATTCTGAATGTGTCATTTCAGCTCAGGTGAGATTTTGGTTCCTATAATTTTTTCAAACCCTTGTATTAAATTGTGTTCCTTAGGTACCTTTATTGCTTAGTCTGGAGGTGTTGTTTTGTCATTTAAATGGTGGAGAACTCCCCACTGAAAATGCTGTTTATTTGTGTGTACTTTGAATAAGTCTGCTTTTAATACTGCATTTGTATTTATAGTAGTATTTAACTACATTTAATTTATTTTTTATTGAAGAAATGTGAAGTAAATATCACAGATATTTTACCATATAGAAATTGGTGACAGAGCTGTGGATTTTTTATTAACCTCACAGCAAAACCAAGAGTAAATTTCCTTTTTTTCCCTTCTCAGATTTTCCCTTTTGAAAATCAAGAGACCTTGATGATAATGAATTGTTCTTTTCTTTGTCATATAAAACAAACTGAAAGGAAGGTGTAACAGGACCCTGCTCACTGACCTGCTGTGCAAATTAAATCCATAAGTGAGAAATACCCCTCTCTGCCAGATCACACTAGAATTGCTTCATTCTTCCATTTATTCTTATCATTTTTATTTTTATCACATTAATATTTTATTATTATCAGATTAAAGCTAAAGCAATGCCCACATACCCCTGGTGTTGGTACAGAAAAGGGGTTACTGGGTGGGGATTTTCCTGCAAAGAGAAATTATATTTATTATATATATAAATTATATATGTTATATAAATTAGATATATCATATAAATTAGTTATATTATATAAATTAGATATATTATATAAATTATATTTCTACTTCTTTTAGATAACAATTTAACCTAAAGGACAAATCTTGTTATCTAACCAGTGCCTCTCTTATTTAAAACAAAAAAAGCTGCTTTTTGTGCCCTGTGCAGTGAGTTTTGGCTGGAACCCACTCCAACCTCAGCAGAGCAGGGAAAAATCTCTGAGAATATGATTTACTGTTCCAGTTACAAGTTTTTCAGCTGGAAAACAGCACCTCARAGATAATTCTGCAAGGCATGCTGCTGGCTTTCCCCCCTCTGCAGAAGGGTGGTGTAATTTATTTGAAAGCCGCTTGTGTTTTATTTTTGAGAGCCGAGAGAAGCTCTTAGCATTATGAGCTTTGTCTGATTAAGTGCACAAAATGACAAACAAGGTTGTCCTGTGCTCATCTTCTTCCTTCTTTAGGCAGATAATCACCTTTAGGAGGCTGGATCCTATTCAGCCACTCTGTCAGTCAGCAATACCAAGACCCCCGTAAGCCGCATTTATCAAACTAAACACTTGATCTGTGTCGGCACATCAGCTGCTGCCAGGGCCCTAAGACACGAGATGAAAGTTGCAATTAGGATTTAGGGAGGGCATTTTATTATCTGAGATTTGAAATAGGTTTTTGTTAGTTAATCCAAACATCTTTCCMGAGATGTTGACAGAGCCCTTCTGTACACGGACTTACTTCAGCTTAAAGTGGGAAGTGCGGTGGATGGTGCCAAGATTTAATGCCTCTAAAAGGAGAATACTTGTCAAGGGCAGGACAGAGCAGGGCCTTGGGCAGCCTCCCTTCACGTGGCACTCAGCGTTCTGCTGGCCAGCTTCTCCTGAAAAATAAAATCTATTCCTTAATAAAGGAAAATTAGTAGCTTAACCAAGATTAGACTCTAGCCCAGCTGCTTTTATCAGCCTGTCGATTGTGTATGAACTCTGCGTGCCCAGGGCTCAGCATGTTCCAGACAGGGGAATCTCTGCAAAGCTGAAAGAGCAGAGCAAAATCCTCACCTTCCTCGTGCTCCCTAAAATTGTTTTAGCCTCATTTTTCTTYTTCTTATTTGTAGCCATAACTTTTGTATTTCTCTTGTGCATAAGAGGGACTTGTGTCTGTGACATTCAGTCAGTGGGGGATGGATCCCAGTGGTTTTGTGCCACTTGAGTTGCCCTGGGGCTCATCCCATTGTCTCCAGCTCTTGTGTRTTTTGATTTCTCCCTGGAGATGGTTCCTGTGCAGAGGGAACCCTGAGAAGGTTTCATCTCCAGTTGGATTCACCAGGGTGGAGCTGCTCTGTGCTGTGACCACACTGGTTCTGCTGATCTCCAGAGCTTTGCTGTCCCCAGTGTCACCTGGACATTTCTTTTCACTCCACTCTGTTTGAAACTGGGAAAGGAAAATATCCACAAAYCCCCAAGTTTCATCACCACTGCCCAGATTTAACCAGGTGAACAAAACACYCCTATGGAAATTCTCACTGAGTCTGTACCTTTATAAATGATAAATGTCTGAACCACTCTTTTACAGAAGTACTGAGTTTATTAAGCTAAATGAGCTGATTTTGACGATTTCCCAGTGATTGTAGAGCCAGAGGAATTGCTGAAGAAAGGCCAGGCTGCAGGGCAGAGCTGGGGCAGGGAGTGTGTGGCTGTACAGTCCCTGGACAGCAGAGGTCCTCCAGACCCAGCTGTTCACCCCCAAGTGGGAATTCTGCAGTGATTCCCTTCCTTTAATCACTCCAGAAAATAATTCTGCTCCATGATTTTGTCATGGAGATAAACAAAACAATCATCTTGTTTGCCTTCATTTTTACAATTAKTATTATTAATGTGGAATATTTGCTGTTGTTATTCCCTCTGCAGCAATATTTCAGAAAGGCACTTGGAGGGTTTCAATCCCCTGTGGAATATTTTGAAGACAMATCCAGCAGGATTTCAGCAAAGGATTTCTTGTGTCTCATCTGTCATTTAGCAGCAGTGCTGCTGTCTAGAAACATAAGTCTTTAATTATTATCAGAAAACACAAAAGAAATCTGAAATGTTATGGTTAGGATGTAACTGATAYCCAGAAATTATTTATCAGGTCACTTTCCAGGAAGATTTTAACAAATTTTTACCTCAGCTTTGAGATACTAATTCTGATTATTTGAATGTGCAGCAAGTAAAGAGTTGGCAGGGCCTCTTGAATTTATGGGCTGGGGCAAAACTTAAATATTTATACACTTATTGAGGTAACTGTATTATCAGAAATCCTACCAAAATATGGGAATTATAAATATTGAAAGTGTTTTTTCTCCTACATACTCCACTGGCTGAGCACCTTAACAAGCTCTGTCTGAAAACCATTCCAACTCTGTTGCTGCTAACTTCCCTGTAACCTGGGCAACTGAGCTTKGAGGAGAAAACAAGAATATAAGTAAAAGTAACTGCCGTTTATTTTAAAATATTTTCCATTATTAACACATTTTTAATAGCAGGAGACGCCCAGATTTTGGCTTCATTATGAAACACGCTGCAGAGCGGGSTTTGGGCTGGGGCAGCTGCCAGCTTTGTGTCTCCACTCACAATTATTTCCAAATTGTTACCCCGCTACCGCTATTAACTGGCTTGGTCATTCACAGGTTTTTAGGAGGCCAAAGAAAAGAAGAAAAAAAGGGCATTTAAACTTCAATTTGGTTCACTGCTGTCTTTAACCTGTCRTGTTTTCTGGACAATCTCACGACGGTGCCTTTTTGTAAAAGCCCTCTGAGTGACGGATTAAGATCTGCCTTGGATCTTACAYGGATTAAGCTTTAAATTAACATAAAAGAATAACAATGTGAATCAATTTGATCAAAGAAAAAGTGTCACTAATTATTTAAACAGGACACTTAGTCCCGAGCTTTAAAGGCAAAGGAGCGGATTTCCCTTGCATGTGGATCGAATCAGAAGTATCCCATAATTGACTCTTTACAAGACCTTTCTCTAGAGTAATGGACTAGATATTAAAGGCTGAAGTATTTAAAGTGAGTTTCCGTCCTTCCCTAAGTGGGGCTGCAGCGCTAAGAGCTCTTTTACAAGTCTGACACATTAGTGCATCCCTGGGAAATCCCGGCTCCCAGCCCCTTGCGCGGTGTCAGCGGGCACCCTGCAACCTGCGAGCAGCGCCGAGCATCCCACAATCACTTCCAGATGGGGCTGCCCCCTCGGCAATCCATGGGGAGAGATGCTGGATGGGGTTGGTTTTGATAAGCGTTTCATTGGCTTTATCTTCGCCACCTATTTCTGATTTTGTCGGCGCCTCTCGGGACAGTTCGTTGTGGTGTGGCCTCAGGGCTGCTCTCCTCTCTGGGCTCTGGAGTGTCCTGCTGCATTTCTGGCTGTTCAGAATGGATGAGGTGAATGCTGCTACAAATATAACACTGGTTTGTAGCTGGAGGAATTCTCTGTTTTCTCACAGCAGTTTTATTTTGGAGTGGGATTTTTATTTTGGGATGCAGTGAAGTCATTCCCAAAAAAGACCCTGCTCYCTCCTTGGCCAGTCCTTGTTTGCCTGAGAGCTGTTGCAGAGCCTYTCAAACTGAGGTGTTCYTCCYAAGGGAAGTAAAGGCASYACAATTTACCCAAACTTATAAAAAACAATCACAAATAAGACAGGAAAACATGAAAATTATGTAGGTGCTCCCATTATTGACAGGGCTGAGCCAATCCTTTTTTCTGATTTTAATTATTACTACATATAAAATGGCGTGTGTTATATTAGGGAATATTTCTGTCATTATAAACTTTTATTTGTATTGATCCTTGTTTAAATTTTTGCTGTGCTTTGTGTTAGAGTCCATGAACATCCTCCAGCTCTTTATTTTCCATTAATCCATTCTCCAAGTGGTTTCTCCCACTTTTACCCCAGGTTTCACCTTTTCAGACAGCCCCATGTATGTGGTACAATAACATTTCWCTGATAGGAAAAAATCAGTTCCTTTTTGTATGGAAATAATTCYTATATAAATACTCCTTTGCTGTGGGGTTTATACTGTATAGACTTACAGGMTAATGTTACTGGGAAAGCAAAATAATCCTTAATATGATACAGAATTTACTTTGAGCCAATTTCTGTCTTTTACTGTCAGGTAGAAACCAAATCACCCTGAAATCACCAGGGAAGGAGCTTTGGGAAAGCAAAAATTTTGTCCCATAGAGGCACAGTTTAAAATTTGAAAAGATGAGACAAATCTGAATATCTGAACTTCAATTTGTAACATCTGGGGCTTCAAACCAGACATAAACAATATTGAATGAATTCTATTTTTTGTATTTCATCAAAATAACATTGCAAATACTGAAGCCACAAATTAGACTTTAAAATGGGAATGGACATTGATTACCCTGGAAGCCAAAGTATTCCATACACAAAGATCAAAGCAGTGCTGCTTAACTCTTGCAGAGGAGGAATAATTTATAAAAGCGAGTCTAAAACTTGGGGTTGTGGATTTAACTGTTCCTTTTTGTGGAGGTGAAGAAAGAGAGCCAAGTAGGGAAGGATTTATTTTCWCAATTATCCCTGGGCTTGTCCAAAGGACCTCCCATGTTTTGGGCAAGCCAAGTGCTTGCAGTGGCAATGTTGGGGTTTCTTCCCTCAGACAGGGGATGAGGGGCTCAGCAAAAGCTCATTTTGTTTCTTTGGCAGGGTGACCTGGTCCTGCCTGGGTTTTTGGGCTGCTCCTGCAGAGCCCCATCAGCTCCAGAGTGCCCAGCCCTGAGTCTGGACAGGGCTAAGGAGCACACTCAGCTTTGTCTCAGGGATTTTGGGGTTTGCACAGTGCAGAATTCCCAAATTCCCCAAGCACCCCCTGCTCAGGGTTGTGTTTGYCCTCAGGGCTTCCCTCCCTTTATTTCCCCCTGGTGATTTCACAAGGGAACAAAATGGAGCTCCTGTGGCACAGAGAGTTTTTTCCACTGGCCTCCCAACTTTCCACATCCTGCTCCCATGCCATGGAGGGAATGTTGGAGCTCTTCTGCTGCTTGGACTGCAGGGGTCTGAGTTGTTAAAGCTTTTACAGCTTGTTGGGAATCTGTCTTGAAATCAAAATTWTTGAAATCTAAGAATTCAAATGATTTATGAAAATTCTCCTGATTTAGTTCATGCCAGAAGGTGATGCTGAAACCCTCAAGGGTCATTGTTGTACCAAAAAAAGGAGTCTGTAGCTTTTTGTTGCTTCCAAAGAAAGTAAACCCAAGAAAACCCATAACTTTTAACTTGGTCTTAAAATCATACCAGTCTAATTTTTTCAGTCATGAGATTTCTGCCTGAAGTACTTTTCTTGGGCTATCTTTGTTTTACACCAAAACAAATATTTGGAGAAACCCAGTTTCCATTGATTTTCTTCCCCAGGAAAGCAGCTAGGAGCTAATAAAAGGAGAGGAGCTGGTCCAAGGAAAGCAGCGTGGCTCTTGGGAGACCTGCAGGGCTGGGCTGGRGAGCAACAAGAGCTGCTGTCAATCCCCTTCCTTTTCCTCCTGTGCAAGGCACAGCTGCCTTTGCACCACACTGGGGCTTCTTTCCAACAGCATCCAAACGGAGATTAAACCAATATTCATTTCTGTTTAAAAATGAACCCAAGAAATATATGAAACTAATCATAAAGCAAAGCCTGATCTCAGAAAAATCAAAGCAGCTCTTGTCCCAGACACAGTGATGCTGTTCTCAGCTCACCAGAGCATC
The DNA here is from genome assembly GCA_902810485.1 of Alauda arvensis. Classification (NCBI taxonomy): domain Eukaryota; kingdom Metazoa; phylum Chordata; class Aves; order Passeriformes; family Alaudidae; genus Alauda; species Alauda arvensis. The sequence continues at coordinate 2,220,124 of CADDXX010000070.1, read as the reverse complement.
AGAGCTGATTTTGAGGTTAAAAAGAAATGTTAATTTCTAACTTGGAGCACCCCAAAAAGCTTTACTGAAGGAAATAACCAAAGTACAAAGGGCACCACTTGCTCAGAAGACACAGGATGAGGGCAGGATCCTCTGTTTCTGTTGTGACAGAACTTTGTGTTAAAACACCCTCACCCACCTTTTATCATAAAACAGCCACTAAAATAATTAATTTAAAGGTGTGTAGGTACCCAGACATGAGAGAGCCATCGGGTGGGCAGCAGCTTTGTGGCACGTGTGCATTTGTGAGCAATATCCTCAAGATGCAAGGAAAATTTGCTGATGTCTTTAAGCTCTTGGAGTCTCCTAAGGACTGTAGGCAGTTGTTGTGCCCCAGGCTCTGCTCCCCTGCACCCAGCACCCCATCCAAAATATTGATTTACTGTTAAATTCCCTAGGGGTGTTAACTGRAGATGCTGGAAATAAAGGCATGAATTCTGCTTCAGAGTCACAAATGCTTCAGTTCATCCCCAGACAGATCATTTTGAAGGAATGTGCGATTTGCTTTTCATTTTTTTGTTTTATTTAAAATGGCTTCTGCATTGTTCTGTGCTGCTGCAGCCAATCTGTGCATTAGGAGGGGCAGGAGTTTAATTTATAGCACAGAAGACATTCATGCTGCTTGGGGAGTTGGATCCATCAGCCTGTGTTTATTTGTCAGCTGTTTAGGTTTCCTTCTCTTTGCCTCCCAGTGTTTTCTGTGCCACTGCTGTGTGCAGGATGAAATCACTTCAAGCTGTGTGTACAAGTGTGTGTACACAGGTCTGKGCTCCCATTCTGGCAACCAAACCTTGACTCCTTCCTTGCTGGGTTTTCCTGAGGAATGTGACTGCAAATCAAGATCTTTGGGAAGGCAAAATCATCCAGAGCCCCCTGAATTATATTTGGAAATCTCAGCTTTAGTACATGGCACAGAGACAGCTCAGATCCAGAGCCAGCACACACCAGTGTATTGAATATTGTCAATTAAATGGATCTGATTCTCCCTCCTGCTTTCCCTTCATGTATTGATATGTTGTAAATGATTTATTGATGGGAGACTGCTGATGCAGGTGACCACTCAGAACATTTCTGTGGGAATAGAACTGTCCCTTGTCTTCCCCAAATGAAACTGCCTTAGGTACAGAATTCATTTGTGTGATATTTCAGCCTTATGAAATTCATTTTACTCCTTTCTCACAGTTGCCAATATTTCCTGTTATCATCACTTTCACAGCCTATCAATGAATTTTCTACCTGTATAAACTGCTGGAGTTTATCTGTATAAACTGATGGAATTTATAAACTGCATGAACTTCTCCAGGCTGCTCCTTCCTCCAGGACTGATCCATAGCTCTGGTACCAACACATTCCCAGGGGTGGTTTTTGTTTTGATTGGCAGCTCAGTCCCTCAGTCCCTCCTGACTCAGTGTCCCTGTGGAAGTGCAGGAATCTCCCATCTGCAGCTGCTGGGAGCTGCTCTGCTGGAGCCAAGGCTGAGCTCTGCAGAGCTCTGGGAATCCCAGCTGTGCTGCTTTTCCCTGGGATCAGCCACAAAAAGGAGTTTGGGAAGCTGCAGGATGAGTGAGCAGGGCTGGACCCTTCTGCCCCCAGCCCCTGTGGCTGGAGCAGGATAAAGGAGCACTCCTCCCTCCAGGATGGATTGCTCAGGCTCTGCAGCTGACAGGTGAGTGCTGCAGCTGTCAAATGCTGACCTGCCACAAGCAGCACATTTCTGCTCTTGATATTAAAAGTGTCTCAGAATTTCCATTATAAACCACTTATTTTGTGGGTTTATAGCTTTGCCATAAAAATGCACCTTGGGCTGAGCCCTGGCACGCAGCCATTTGGCTTCTTCCAACACAATATTAATTCTGAACATCCAGACAGTGGTTTTTAAACAGCACTAGCTGAGAAGTTGTTGCTTCTTTTTTTCTCTCTTTTTTTTCTTTTTCTCAAGTCCCTTGTTTTCTGCAGGACTCCCTCAGAAATCAAAGGTGGSCAGATGTAATTGCAATGAGAATCTGCAACATCTGGAAGCCCTTTTTGGAAGGACAGATCTGTGATAAGAAGGAAAGTTCTGGGGACATCTAGAGAATTCCCAGGCTGGATTCAGACCCCAGAACTGCCAAGGTCTGAGTGCCATCACCCAGAAAATGGCAGGAGGCAGGAAAGTCTTGGGCAGATGAAGATAAGAGCTAAAATATTCATTTTGGAACCAAATCAAAGAATCTCAGGTCACATTTGAAGCCCAGAGTGCAACAAATGATTCTCAGCCAGTGATCTCAGTGAGATGAGAAATTAGGATGAAAAACAAACTTGGAATTTGAGATTTAAGAATAATTCTGGTGGGATATTTCAGATCAATTTATAAATGAACAAAGCGTCTCCATCTGAGCTCTGAGCTTCAGGAGGAACAGTTCTGRTCCTTTCAAAGCCCAGCCCTGATGAATGACTGGAAAGGTGGGCAGGAMCTGGAGCTCCTGGCAGCCAAATGCTGGAACTCAAGCCCTGTTTGGAAAATGAATGATGAAAAGGGGCAATCCTGATGTGATCCCTGGCCTTACTGTGCAATTAGGAAAAGTGATAATCTTCGTTTGTRAAACAAGGAAAATTGGCAGCTGTGAAAAAAATCAAGGAAGTAGTTGAGTTTCATATTAGACTTATGAAAAAAATTGGCCATAAAAGCAGTTCTGAGGCTGGCCAGGACAGAGCCTCAGAAATGTCTGGGGAATGTTCTTCAATCAGTCCAGGGAATGTGAGGACATGAAGCTGAAAGTGCTGAGCTCCAGAGGAATGAGCATAAAGCTYAAAGCTTTGCTCTAGATTTGGTCAGTTTACTTTCTGAATGGGTAAAGGATGAATAAATCTGAATCTGGGAAAGGAATGGAATAAAGTCCCTTTTTTTCAGGCTGGAATTATTGGACAGGGTGGGCTGAAAAAGAATAAATTGGGCTCARGCAGGGAGAGTGACTGCTGGCAGACACAGGGCTTTGCAAAGGTGGGGAAATGGAGTTAGAAAAGYCATCCTCTCTGAGCAAGGGGTGGARCTGAAGTGATGGATGGGCTATGGAAGGATTTGGAGATCATTATGGCTGCTAATGGAGTAATACAAGCTGGAAGTATTGTCTTACCAAGGAAATCCCTGGAAATTTCCTTCAATTACGTGGCTCAGATGAAGCACAGAATTTGCAGATAACTGATTTGGAGTGAGGAGATTTCCCCAGTGCAGCAGACAGCTACTACAGCAGCTACTACAGCAGCTACTACAGCAGCTACTACAGCAACTACAACAGCAACTACTACAGCAGCTGTTTGTGGGGGTATCAAAGTAAAGGTTAAAGGGGTGGAAATCAGATTTTAAGGGCCAAGAATTTGCAGAAACCTTTGCTGCTGGGTCTGAAGGAAAGGATGGTTCTTCTCTTGCACTAAACAATTTAAATTCTGAATTCCTTGAAATGCAGAGCTGCAGATTTCGAGTGATTCCCCTGCAGATGTGATGCTGTGGTGGGTGGACTTACCCTGGCTCTGCTCCAGCTTTCACAACTAATTGAGACTTTGAAAACACAACAGCTTGGAGGTCAAGACAAATCCTAAAGGTCCAGGAAATACCTCGAGGATCCACAGAGCCTCCAAAACTCTGCTGAATGTAGAGGTGCCATCAGTGCTGGTASCTGTGTGAACAGGGCTGTGCCACAATCCCAGTCCCAGGGCACTGCTCACATTCCCAGAAGTTTTTTTCCCAGTTAAAACTCAGCTCTCTGAWTCCAATAAACACACACAGTGGTGTACCACAGATGGGTTCTGAGGGAAACCACCCCACTGCCAGCACCTCTGTCAGAAAGTGCTACTGGGCAGTGAGGGAGTGAACTGGGATGGATAAATGAGCTCTCAGCCRTTCCTGGAGCTCACTCAGAGCTCTGATTAAAGTCAAATGGTGCTGGAGTGGATCCTGCAGAGCCCAGGCACAGGGAARAGGAGGGAACAGCTTCCACAGCAGGGCAAGGCCTGCTGCAATTTTAAAAAGATGACTTTTGGCCCAGCACCTGCTGCCTCCTGAGGATGGGAAGGAGCTGAGCTCCAGCCTGCCTGGGTCAGATTAGCCCTGATGGTACCTYGGTACCAAGCACAGCAGTGAGGTGWGAACTGAKGGCTTTACAAAYGCTCTGGAACACACTGCAAGCCTGACAGCAGCCCCAGAGGCAATCACTGAAACAAGTGATTAATTGGGAGTGCACAGGCAGCCAGGGAATGGCTGCACACACACAAGGACAGAGCAGAGGCAGGAGCACTCT
>CADDXX010000070.1:2189070-2211681 GCA_902810485.1 Alauda arvensis | reverse complement strand
AAGTCTCCTTTTTGTCCTCTAAACTTTCCTTTCTATCTCCTAAAGTCTCATTTCTGACCCCTAAATTCTCCTTTCTGTCCTCTAAAATTTCCTTTCTGTCCCTTAAAGTCTTCTTTCTGTCCCCTAAACTCTCCTTTCTGTCCCCCACAGTAGCTTGAAACCCACTTGGTTTAAGATGCCAGAATATTTTTTWAATTGAATCTCAGCTTTTTATCATGAGCACATGAAAGGTTGAATTTGCTGATTTTTGGGGTGAGTCTGATCCAGCCAGAAACAGCTGCAAACCCCATTCCTGGGCTTCAAAATCTGCTGTGGGTTTGTTTTCCCTGCAGGCAGTGTGCTTGTGTTCACTGAGAGCTCCAGCAATGGCTTGTGGTGGTTTTGCTGGGTGTAAAAAGCATCAAACTGTTCTGTAAATGGATCCTTTCATGCAATAAATAAATCTTCTCACCTGTAATGCATGGAAATACAAAAGATAAGATGATAAGAACTGATCCAGGTCTGTGTGTTCCACTCACAGCTGCTGTGATGGTTCTGATTAGCACAGCTCACTATTAAAAAATGTGATTCCATCATCAACATCATCAAATAAATTAATAAAGCTGTTGCCTAAGAGTTGGGCATCAGATTCTCAGCTTTAAGTTGGAATTTCATACATTTTTAAACTCAAATATCCCTCAATGAATGTTGGTTTTCTTACACAATARAATTCCTGTTTTGATCTCCATTTTACAGCCCACAAACATCAATAATTCCCAGAAATTCATGGATGTCCCTTCTGGATTCCAGCTCATTTCCTGGTTTGTCATTAGGTAACAGTTCCCCCCTRAGGCACAAGTTTTTAAACTTCCAGTGCAGCTTGTGCCTTTCTTCCAGACCTGGAATTGCAGATTAATTCTGTGTTTCTCTTGACAAGAGCCCTGTGTGGAACACTCCCAGCCCTCAGCTCCTGACACTSTGATTTTATCATTTTTTATCATATMAAATTMATCAGTTTGCTCTTTCTGCTCACCTGCCTTTCCAAAATGTGCAAACCTGCACTGCACAGCAATYTGATGGATTGCAACCCTTAATTTTGGAGTAAAACTGGAAATAACTGAAAGCTTTGGGCAGTTTTCAGGTTGCTGGGAGCTGCTGTTGCCTTTTTTCTGCAAGCACATCCCAATTAGTGACCCTTCCATGGAGCAGTAGCAGCACAGAAGGGATTTGGGTGCTTTTTTTTTTCATTTTTTTTTTCAAGTCAGTTGTAAATGATTAGTCCAAAAAAAGAGCAGCATAAAACTGAGAGTCCCCTGCAGGAGTCAGCTGGAGGAAATTAAAGGATCAACAACAGAAGGGAAGCACTGAGGTAGGATTGTTCCAGGCTGCAGCCACAGGCTCTCACATGCACTCAGGAAATTGGCTCCATCAAAAGGCAAAGGATGCAGGAGTGAGGATGAGGAGGGTTGTGCAGGTGATGGTTCTAAATCATGGCTCCAGAGCTTCCCAAGGCAGAGCTTYCCTCCCCTCCCTGCACAGAGCAGCATTTCCCAGGTAAAAAAATGGCATCTTCTCTTTATGAATCCATAAAAGCTGGGCAGAAATGGGAGCTATAAATCTGATCTGACTCAATAAATAACACAGCTCCAGTTTCCCCACAATAACWGCAGTGGGATGGGGATTTTCACTGTGCTGAGAGCTGTGAATCCAATGTCTCTGCAGTGCTTTGGCAGCCAGGTAAAGCTCTGCATTTCAAGCCTAAAGTGAATTCATTCTGCAGAAATTTGCATCTTCTGGGCCTGGGCTGGAGCTGGGACCTTTTGCTGGTGGAGCAGGGAAGGATCACAGGAGGGGAAATGCATAAATCTCCATCTGGAGCCAAGGGAAGGAGATGGGGGAGCAGCAGAGCCAGAGCAGGCTGAGAGAGAGAGAAATTCCAAGGGAAAAGTGGAAGAGAGGAAGAGGAATGTCCCAAGAATGAAACTCTTCCAATGCTCAGTGCTTTCAGCAGAAGCAAACCACTGGAAAAGCTGGAACCCCAGGAAGRAAATGAGAGCAAAAATGAACAATATTCAAGGATTCAGATGTGAGAAGCAGCAGAGGAGTTATTGGTGTGAGAGGTTATKGCCAGAGGGCAGAGCTCAGCATGCCCTGGGTAATTAAGCTGCAGAGGAGAGCAGGATCCCTTGTCCAGGTAAGAAAGGCTTTTCCAGCATGGCATCTTTGCTATTGTAATTAAACACCACTCTGCTTATGAAGCCTTGAACACTTCAGCCCTTTATCAGGGGGTTTTACTGGCCAGGCATGTGTGTTCCTATGGCAAAAAAAAAAAAAAAAACCCAGCTGCTATAAAAAAAGAAACCCAAACATTGCTTTTTATGACTTGACTTGCTGTATTTTTATATGTATGGAGCCAAATTCATCCCTTGTGCAGCTCACTTGAAGCCAATAAGGGCAGATTTGGCCCCTGTCTATATGAGAAAGGTGGTGACAATTAAAATATATTGTTTAATAATGAGAGCTGTGGTAGTGAAGTGTCTTTGTGTCTATGAAATTATACACCACCACAGGCAGCCAGTGTGGAGCTGGGACTGGCAAAACACATCAGGCTGCTTKTCTGATGGGAAGGCAGAAAAGCTCTCTGACTTTTATGATTGTGATTAAATATCACAGAGGCATTTGAAGGAGGCTAATTTAGGTAACATCTCCWGAAGTCTCCTTTATGGTGCAGTATTTTACCTTTTGAAAATATTTCTTGGCTGTTTTTCTGTGTGGCTCCCAAGGACAGCAGGGCTGGCTGTTATTAGCAGTAAAAGAAGTTTTTATTTCACTCAGATTYGAGGGACTTTCAGTAATATTGCAAGGAGGAATGTACCCTATGAAATGAGATGTGAGGGCAGCCCTGACTATCACCTTACACTGGCAATTCCCAGTGGTTCCCAGCACAGGAAAAGCCACCCTTGAAGAGCTGGAGATGTTTCCAGTTTAACCMCAAACCCCCAAAGCAGAGGAGCCCTCAGAGCTGTGGGTACCTGGGTCCTCCCCTGCAGCTCCTCTGTGCATCCCTGGTGTTAAATTTGGGGGAATTCCCTGGAGTTTGAGGTGCTCTGTGCTGATTCCCAGCTCCTGCTGCAGTTTGGGCTCTGGGGMTCCACAGCAAATCCTCATCCCAGGCTCCCTCAGCCCTCTCTGCCTTGGACAGGTCCCACTTTGGGCTCCAAATTCCCTTTGGGTGCTCACCTTGCCAGGAGGGGACAGGAACAAGCAGGGGATTTCCCTGGGGGTGAAATCCCTTCCCCTGGGGGTCTCTGTGCTCTGGCTCCTGCCTGGAGGAGCTGGGCTGAGAAAGGTCAGAGAAATGAGAGATATTTTATTGAATCAAGGACTAAACTGGCTCTTGATGGCCCTGAGGAAGGTGGAAACACCTCAATGTGTGTTTGGACCAGCAGAAAAGGCAGCTCTKAAACARAACTARAGAGATAAAATATCAGTTCTAATGSCACTGGTCTTCTAAGGAGGGTCTGACCCCCAAAAATGAGAGTGGGCAGGGAAACACAGAAGAATAAAAAGAATTTCTGCTGTGCTTATTACTCATTCTGAATCTCTTTTATGGAAATCTGGCCCTTGGCATCAGACTCAAATAATATTTTATGAGAAGAAAGCATGATTCACTGCAGTATCTGTGCAAAGGAAAACTGGGAAGGACACCAGGGAAGCTCAGCTGTGGAAATCCAACCCAAGGAACCYCASAAAGGATCTCAACCCCCAGGGAGAAACAGCAGAAGGGAACAAAGGATTTCCAAGCAARGCTCTGAGTGTGGAGGTGGAGCCCAGCTGGGGATTGTTCTGTATTTGAGTGCCAGGAAGGGTCACACAGACCCAAGGAGAATTATCCTGTCCTTTGGAAATTAGTGGCATTTTTTAATTAACATCAATGAGATGATCATGTACCTGGAAAATGGAAACTTAGCCACAGGAGTAATGAGAGATCCCAGGAGGAAGGGGATGTTTGGTCTGTATAAAAGTCACTTTTCTCCTTTTTTGCACATTTTCAGAGCTGGTTTTTGGGCTGTGAGGAGCAGGGCTGTGTGATCCAGAGTTCTTCCTGTGGGAGAAGAGAAGCAGCAAAAAGAAGTGAACAGAACCTCAACCTCTCCATATCACTGATCACTCATAACTCACCCAGCACTGCAACTCCTTTACCTGGTGCTTTTGCTCCTTGGCAAGAAAAGAGCAGTTCTATTTAATTATTTTTATTTTTATCTCCTTTCTCTCCTTTAAGTTTTCCAGCTCATGTTCTCCCTGTGTTTAAATCCTGGTCCCTCCTTCCCCTTCTTTTGCTGTTAACAGGATGAAAACTGATTTTGGGACAATCCAATCAGCTGCTTCCCAGAGGTGAGGGGATTATTTCTGTGTTCTGCATGAGAGAAACAAATCATTCACTGAGGGCTGGGCCATTGCTGGGGGCAGGAGCATTTGTAAATCCTGAATTTCCTGGAATCCTGCAATGGAAGCTGTTTTCTCCCAGCTAGGAGCAATACAGGTAAGTTTTATAATATTATAATAATATGATATTATATATAAAGTTTAAAAATACAGGTAAATGTGGGGGTTTGGCTTCACACCTCTGATTTTCAGTTGGAGTTGGTCTAAATGAGATCTCAGTAGGGAGTTCTTAGGTTGAGCCCAGCTTTTGGCAGGAGGGGAGGGGGCTGTGTGCAGTGAGCTCCCAGCCCTGCTCCCCCACCTCTCCCTCCCTGAACTCCCAGAGCTTTGGGATCTTTCACTTCCCCACTGTGCATTCCRTGTCCCTGCTGCTCCCAGGTCTGTGTGTCCCTCCAGGGAGGGTGGATCCTCAGGGATCTCAGAATCCCAGCCCTGAGAGCCTGGGCAGTGTTTGTGCAGAGTCCAGTCCCTCTCTGCTCACCTGTGGCTGCAGCCTGAGCTCAGCTCTGRGGCTGGGTGTAAATCCAGTGCTGCCCTGTGATGCTGCACAGAAAGGCCAGGGGAAGCTTTCCTGCCCCTCAGCTGTCTCCTGCAGGATGATAAATGGCAAGGGRAGGCTGAGGGGGAGCTTTGAACTGSCTSTGTCCTCAGAGAGATGAGGAGGAAGAGCAGACTCATTTCAAGCAGAATTTGTATTTGGATTAAATCCTTTTACTCCTCATCAGCTTTGTTGTTCTCAGCAGTGAGGCTKAGACCAAATCCTCACCCAGAGGTGTCTGATCAGGTGAGGAGTGTGGGTACTTGGRTTTTTGCCTGGAAATGGGGAGGATTCCCTGTCCCAGTGCCCAGTGCCAGCCCTGYCCTGCCCAGGAGCTGTCCCTGTGCCTGCAGCCCCTCCCAGCAACTGCTTCCCATCACCCTGATGCACCAGGCAAGTTCATCACCTCTGCAGGATATCCTGTGATTGATTCCTCATGGCCAGGGCAATCTGCTCCAAAGCTGCAGGCTGCAATGAGCTCCTGCATTTCGAGGGGATAATCAATGCTTTGGGTATTACCCTGCTCCAATCTGTGTATTAGACCCACAGCTGATATTAAACACAATAATTCAGAGTTTTGTTATTCCCTCAGCAGCTGCTCAGACACCCTGGGCATGAGCAAAYTGCAGTTCCCAGTGTGGCTGTGACATCCCTCAAAGCCCAACAGCCCCTGGCTCATTGCTGAGCTCCCTGCTCAGCCCAGGGCAGGATTAAAAGGCTGCTCCTGCTCCACTGAAGTCTATAAATTGACTTCAGCAGGAATAGGACTGAGCCTTAGGATTTTTGGCATGGAATTGCTGCTTGTGCAGTGTGTGAGTGCAGCAGGCAGTGCCTGACGTCAGGCATTGTTCTGTGCACATGCTGTTCTGCAGGGAATGGCCCAGGATGGCTCCATCCCTGCTGCCAGGGGCTGAGCACCAGCACAGACCTGGCCCAGCTTTGCTATCAGTGTGAGTCTCCCAGCCTGGAGATGAATTTGTCAGAGTTTGTCCTTCAGGACTGCTGMAGGCTCTGCTGCCCCAGCAGACAGTGCTGACATCCCACCTCATTTTTCTCATTAARAAGTCAATTTTCCACCAGTTTGTAAATACAGCCCCACTGAAAATGTTCCTSCAAACTGCAGCAATGGATGGTTCAAAGCCAAAAGTGAGTGTTTGCTGAGAGCTGAGGAGAATGACAACAACAACAAAACAGCTRAAAAATATTGGCATTTGCCAAACACTCCTTCAAACCTCTCCCCATCAGTGATTTCCAGTGGAACAAGAGCCTKGTGACCTCTTGTAGCTATTCCTCCTCCTTTGCTTCCAGTGGAATTTGCTTTCCTTCTATTAAATGAGTTTCTAATTAGCAAAAACTGCAATTATCCTAATTAATTAATTAGTGTTATTAGCACTTTGCACTCATTCATCTACTTTTTTATTTGCTTCTCTCAGGAGGGCAGTGTCCATCCTGGAGGTCCTTGCTGCTGTGTARATGCCCTGGCACATCTGGGCTGCCATTCCCAAAACTGCTCCAACAACATCTGCTGGCCACCACCAGGAAAGGGAATTCCTGGCAGGAGCAGGGGCCTGGAGGCCACAAACACCCAGAAAAGTGGCACCAACCCCCAGGGCATCACCTTCCCCCAGGGCATCACCTCCCCAGTCATTCCCAGTGGGGCTGAGCAGGTTTAAATTGAGCTCTGGTTTAAGTAGGACCCAGGCTGGGCTCTCCTGCCCAGTGCAAGGATGGGCTGGGCACCCCAAAAGCAGCACCTGAACCCCAGGGTTCTGCAGGAATTCCTCTCTCTGGCACTGTCTGTGCATTAAATAAGGTTCATGGTGGACAAGGCTTTGTGCTCTGCTTGTACCACTCCCAGGATTTTCTTTTCTTTCATTTTTAATCTTGATCCTGTTCTTTGCTGAGAGCAAAKCAGTTCAAAACCTGGTGTTTTCTACCAGCAGGTCACAGGCTCATCATTTCCCTTCCAGCCTCCTATCACAGAATAAAACCCCTGCAATCACACTGAATTTAGGCTGCCTCTTGTCACCCTCAAGTGTCTGGCACCTCCTTGGAACAGGTCCTTAAATTAAAATATTGCAGATTTTTTTTGCTGTTTAAGCACCACTGCAGAAACATGAGTGGCCAAGGAGAGAGGAGATTTTTTTTTTTTTCCTCTGCCTGGAATTTTTCACTATAACCATCCTCAGAGGAGTCCTCATCTTCAAAAGAAACATTCTTTCTATACAAGCTGCAAAAAGAATTATTTAATGACATCATAAATTAATACAGAGAGGCACAAATTTTCCAAAATGTGGAGAGAGAGAGAGAGAGAAAAATAAATTCATGTTGGCCAAAAACACCCCAGCTCCTCCAGACTTAGGCCCCTCTTGAGCCTGGGAGCTGCCAGTGATGCCAGAAGGAGTGGTGGGGCTTTTGGCAGCACTGAAGCTCAGCTTGTTTCAGTTTTGGCAAATCTTCCTATTACTCACATTCTCAGCAAGCTGATACAAATATTTGTTCTATTTAGAGGGAAGTCCAGGCTCAGTCTGGCACTGAGAGCTGCTGGGCTCAGTGGAACTGAGCCTGCCTGAGCCAACATTCAATTTGGACATCTACCTTCAAGAAAAACAGGATTTAAAAAAAAAAATCCCTGGGCCTTTTAGGAGAGATTAGAGCACATCAATGGCAAAGGGTCCTCGTGTGGATTCAGGTTTTTCTCACTTGCTAATTTTGGCTTTAATCTGATTTGAAGTGGGCCTGCTTTCCCTGAGCTTGGGTTGCCACTCCCAGCTGCAGCTCYGGGCTGGAAAAGGCTCCACACTCATGAACCTCCACATTCTTGAGAATTAAAAGCTGTTTAAAGTGCAGTAAATCAAACTGGGACACAGTAAGCACTCYTGATCTCTTTTAAAGCTGTGCAGGTTGTTGGGATTTTTGTTTTTTGGTTTTTTTTAGTGATGGCCCCAGTTYAGTGTTCCTGATTTGAAAAACAAACAGAGCAAATCCTGCAGGACACTGAGGATTGCTGTGCTCTGCTGCATCCCTGGGAATGATCCTGCATCTCCAGCAGCACCTGCCAAGCCCTTCCAGGTGGGAAAAGGAGAAATCAAAAGGAACCTGGGAGCCTGGGATGGGGACTGGACACACAGCCAGGTTAGAAATCTTGCCATGAAAACATAAAGCAAACTAAAAAACAACAACCTGTTTCCATCCCATCAATTAATTACATTAATACAACCAGCCTTTATTTTTTTTTCTCTTTTTTTTTTCCTTTGCCTGTGCTCAGCTTGAGTGGGATTTGTAATGTAAATAATCCACTGATGTCTCAATGTTTTTGTCAAAGTCACACAGGAGGGGATCCCACCGTGGCTTTTGGAGCCATTTGGAGATGGGAAATCTGCTCTGAGTGGCTGAACTGGATTCCTGTGAGTGGAAAAAGCTGCTCACAGGAGAATGATTCATCCCATCCCATCTCAGTGTCTGATCTCTCTCCAGTGACTATAAAAGGAACCCAGATGACCAGATTAGCATATATCCAAATTTTGCACATTTTTATGCTAACTCAGCCTTTCCCAATCAGGTCCTGTACTCATAAATACCCCGGGCTATTTTTATAGGGAAAAGCTCATTTATTTGGCTCAGGGGTTCCCAGGGCACTCCCTGATCTCAGTGGCTGCTGTGGGACAGAGCTGGGCCCTGCCCTTTGCAAAGCTGCCAGGTAAAATCAACATCCACCCCATGGAAAGGATTTCTCTGCACTCCCTGCATTGGCTGAAAGGTTCTGGGACAATTCCTACAGGAGGCACTTTTTCAACTGCCTTAAATCAATAAATATGGCATGGATGAGCAGAAGGTACATGAAAAATGGTCACAAATAACAGCAGTGATAATTCATTAAAAATGACATTATTGTGTTGGTTACCTTTGTAAAACAGGCAGAGGATCCAGGCACACTCTCCTTTGCTGACCCCACTCATTTTTGGGTTCCATTTGTCTGGGCCACTGATGAGAAATGAGCTGAGCATTGCAAATTGTGGCAGTGACACCCCCAGAGCTCCACCCCCTCCCTCCCACCTTGAACTCTTTACTAATTTATCCCAAAATCTGGTTCCTGKCCCTGGAGCTGCAGCTGGGCACAGGAACGTGGCTTTGCTGCTTTTAACTCAGAGCTCAGATCAACTCCTGGGACCCCAAAAGCAAAGAAACACCAGGAAAATCCCAAATAAAGCCAGGGGCAGCTGCTGGTGGAGCTTTGGGRTGGTGGAACAAGAGGCAGGTGTGCCCCTGGGGAAGGGTGAGCTTGGTGTGCTCAGGCAGAGGAGACAGAAGAGAGAGGAGGCATCTTAAATTCACCATGGAACATTTTTATACTCATCATTGAAATGCACCCAGAGACAGCTTTTGTAGTAGTAAAATGACTTTATGTTCTGATACGTAAAATAAAATGTCCATGCTATGTAACAAACATTTAAAAATTCCATACCACCTGTAGCTAATGTGGTTTCTAATAAAGATTTATCTGTAGTATATATGATTTTTTTTTTGTCTAACCAATTCTTAGTTTTTACATCAAAGGTGTAATTAAAAAAATTAAATAGATGTCTTTCAAAAAAAAAAAAAAACCCTTTGCAACATTCATTTTTATTAAGTATTTCATTCATCAAAAGCAAAGCTGGATTGGACACGTGGCCTGCATTTGTGATATATATAATTTTATATATATATATATATAAAAAATATATATGTATATAAATAGCTATTCAGCATGCAAAAATGGTAGTGATTTCCAAGATGTGGCCCCGAATCCCCAGCAGGCACCCAGGAGATGTGCTGGGTGGCTGCAGGGGACTGTCCTGGCTGCAGTGTGACCTCGGGGCTGTCACCCCCTCACCACGGGCTCCTGTTGGGAAGGGCTCAGGGACACAGCAGCACCTCCCACCCCCGAACTGAGCCCAGCTTTGCCTCTGCCCCTTTGGGAAGCAGGGGAGGAGATGAAAACCTCACCGTGCAAGGAGTGAAGGTTGGATTTTGTGCTCTCCAGCGGAACCCACTGCAGCGTCCCCTCTGTCCCCAGAGCTGCCCGGGATGGGTCTGCCCTGGGACAGGAGCTTCGGGAGTTTTGTCTCCTCTGCTTCCCCACGAGTGTCAGCTCCTCTCAGAAGCGCTGAGGTGGGAACAGAGCTCTCAGATCATCAAATCCCCCCAGGGCAGAGCCAGCGCCGGAGGAATCAGCCCTGGGCACTTCCCCAGCGAGCAGGAGGAGCAGTGGATGCACCGGGGACGGATTTCACCTGTCCTACAAACAYTTGTACTCTGTAAAGGCTGACAGCTCATGGAACTCTTCCCACCCCACCGTTAGGAAAATATTCCTCCAGGCCTCCCTTAGGCTGGAAACAATTCTTGAGTTAGCTGCAGAAGAAAAGAACACAGCACAAAAAAGGCACGTTTGAGCTGAATACGAAAGAAATCAAGGACCAGCAAATACAGAAATGGGTTCTGGAAAGGATTAGCGACTTTTAAGCTTAAACTTCATAAATATATTGCAATAAGCAAACGTGATTCAATCGAGGGATGGCAATCTGAAGGCACTGGGTTTGTTCCTAACGCTGCAATTAATTTGCTGTTTGGCCTCGGGCTTAACTCTTCACTTCTTCACTTCCCACAGCCCCGACCGAGGCCGGTGTGGGGACAAGAAGAGACTTTTGTGCATCGGTGCCTTCTCCTGCGTGCCCGGGGCGGAGCCCGCACTTCCAGAGGAGCTGGGAATGCCCAAAGGGCCAAGGAAGCGGTGCCACGGCAGTCCCCGGGCTGTGCCGCCCAGCAAATGGCTTTTTCCTTGGAGCTTTAGGAGCTTGTGGCTTCGGGAGCCCAGGGCCGTTAAAAGGGAAGCTCGCATTTTTCCCAAACAGCCGAAATTTGCTCACGGATGTTCAACGTTACAAAGCAAAAGAACGCGACTGGCTGCGTCACTCGGTGGCCGTGAAGATGGATTCTGCTGGATGAAGACACGAGAATGRATTTATTTGGGAGTCACTAAGAGCCTGATGAATCCAGCCCGCTGAGACRGGAGGTGGAATTCTCTGCGTGCCTGAAGGTACGAGCTCTTCACCCACACCAATCCCTCTGGAAAGGCACGCGTGTCTCCCCCAAGTGCAAGTTACCCACAGGTATCAACACCGGCGGATGTCCCGGAGCAGTGCGGCCCGGCCGGGCGCGGGGGTCACCCGTCAGTCCAGTTCTCCATCCCTGAATGATACTGCAGCGACGCCTCCCTGGACAGCGAGAAGCCCTGCGGGTACAGGAACTCGTTGTTGAGGTGCGGCGAGGGCGCTTTCCTCTCGCACACGGCSGGCAGCGCCCTGTCCCGGGGGAAGGCGGCGGCGGGGCCGCGCTCCCGGCCCGGGGCCGGCCCCAGCTGGTTGTACACCCCGAAGGGGCCGTTCCCCGGCGCCTGCGAGCCCTGGCCCGGCATGGCCGGGAGCCGCGGCATCATGGGCCCGGCGGGGAAGTGCGCGGGGAAGGGCTGGTAGGGCACAGTCTCCACGGTCTGCACGCTGTAGCCGGTGTAAGGTGCGACTGAAGTCCACATGTTGCAGCCGAGCGGCGGAGGAGGAGGAGGAGGCAAATCGTCGACGGCAGAGACGGCGGCGATGTCGGCGCCGGAGCCTGAGTACATGCACGCCTCCCTCGGGGCCACCTCGCCGCAGTAGGACGGGCTCAGCATCTGCTGCTCGTAGGGCGGCGGCGAGCGGAAATAGTGATCGTCCCCCACCGAGGACGAGGCGTCCAGGTAGGAGCGTTTGCAGGGCAGGTCCAGGTGCCGAGCGCTTTCTGCAAGAGAAATTCACGTTCGGGAGCAGCTCCGGGCTGGGAGTGCCCCCACGGAGGCCGCGGTTATTTCGCTAAACTGGTGCCCTTTCTCGGCTTAATCCGGTTAAACCATCTTAGTTTGGGAAAACAATGTAAAACATCAAACAGACATTGTGCTGCAAATGTCAGGCTGATCCCCCCGGCCCCAGAGCGCTCTGGTGACATTTGTCATCTTAAGTGAGGGACTCTTCTCACATCAGGGATTACTCCTCGTTCGTGCAGATAACGGAGGGCCCTGGCACTCCCGCACGGCTCCTCCTGACAAATTCAAGAAGTCTCTTAAAGGGTCTTATCACAGCCTGCCTTCCTGTCATTGCAGAAATGGCTCTACATTTCCCAGATATTCACGTCAAAAGCTGCAGAAATGTTTGCAGATAAAGGAGCCCTTTCCCAGTCAGCAGCCCCTCCTGAGCTGTGCACAGCCCCTCTCCTCCTGTGAGCACCTCGGCCCTGTTCCCCTGCAGCTCTCTGGTACTTATTAGGAATACTCTCTGSATGAATTAGTGAATTCATCTGCACATTAAGCATCTGCTAAAATGACACATTTGCCTTGCAGCCCTCATTACTGGTGCTGTTAGATTCTTCATTTAGCTGTGATCAGAGGGTTCTCCCAGCTTCAGTGAATTAGCAGGCACTGAGACATGCAAATAGAAGGATTTTTTTCTTCTGTGCAGARTTTTTCCATTTAACTGAAAACATGCCATGATCTCATCTGATGCTGGACTGAAAGGAAGAGAATGCAGTCACAGCTCAGTTAAATTTGAGAATTAGTGGATGAGAGGAAAGGGCTGCTCATACCAAGCTCCCACAGTCCCACTGGTCTGCAGACACTGAGGGAATTGCTCAGGGCATTGCCTTGGAAAGTGCAGAATTTTGGTAATGCCAATGGCCTCCTGCAAACAATTTTTAATTCAGCTGATCCTAACAATGGATAATTTTCTACTGAAGCTCTGTGCCATTTGAATTACACATTCTAATTAATTGTTTCAGCTCTGTCTCAGAGTCTGAATTTACCTTCTCTGGGACAAACCCACTAAAAGCTGCCCCAAAGAGCAGCTCTTGCCTCCTGACCATCCAAAACACTCAAATCACTGCAGCATTTTTAAAGATCGAGGCCCAAGAGACCAATCCAAACCAAACCCAWGCTGTCAGGTTTGTTTTTCTGCAATATTTTTCTAGCTGTAAACTCGAGTTACCTCTTCTTTTTAGACAATGGTAGAAGAGCCCTGAATCCCTCTGTGCTGTGAAGGTGTTGAGTGGCAGATCTTGAGTATCTGAAGCTGCAAACTGCATGTGAGCCCCATTCTCATACTGATAATGCTGCAGGCTCTGGTGATTCCCATGGAGGGGGTTCACATCTGGCTTTGCTGACAGCTGCCCGTGACTGGACACCAACCTCTGCCTCATGATGCTTTTGGAAATCACTGGATATTCTTTGCTAAAAGAGGTGAGAAAAATTAAGACTGGTTAGGCAGCAATCAGCATSATCAGGATTTCATCAGCAGGATGAGGAAATGTTGGTTTGGCTCCCCCAGAGCATCTCCAGCCCATGACCTCAGCAGCCTTTGCTTCAGACGATGAACTCAGGGCTCTGCTCTGGGTGTGGGCAGGAGCTGCCAGCTCAGTGCAGAGTCACAGGGAGGGATTTTCAGGGCTATCAGTGGCATTCAGGCACAGCAAACACGGTGTGTTTGTGGCTCCAAAGGGCTGCAGGGGTGAGGAGGGCTGAGGAGGGCTGAGGAGGGCTGAGCAGGGAGGTACCTCTGCAGCCGGGCCACGCGCAGGTCGCTGTCGTCGCTGCCCCGGAAGCCCTTGGCAAAGGGGTTGTTCTCAATTTTCAGCTGGGTTATCTTTAAAAGAACAAAACCAAGAATTAAGGGTTTGAAAGCAAATCAGACCAAAAGTGCAGTAGCAGAGCTGAGCTGGTGGGTCTGCAGGGGCCCAGTCCTGATGACCCCTGTGAAGTGCAGAGTCTGGGTCTTATTCTATGCTCTGTGTTCTTTTTCTGGACTCCTGATTGAGAGAATTTGTCTGATTTCAAAGGTTTCCTATGGCTCCATGTTAGAGARCCCTGCTTGTGTGGCTCTCCCTAATTCCCATAACAATTTAATGCACCTTCATGGCCACCAGTCAGGCTTTTAACTCTGTGAAAAGCATCCCATCTCGAGCAGTGCTTTATCCCTGCACAGCCTCTCCCTGCTCTGAGCCCCCTGCAGCCCATTTGAGTGCTGAGGAGAGCAGCCAGCCCTGCTTTGGGATGATTTTTGCCTGAGTGTTGCTGTTACTAACAACTGCACTTTTAGCAATGTTGAAAAATATCCCTYACCAAAAAAACTCCTGAGAGCACAGCTGGCCGCTATCAGTGCTGGAGGGGAAGGTGGTGACATGTGAATTTAAGCAGCCTCCAGGGCTCCAGCTCTTCCAGGGAAGCYCAGGCAGCTGATGAACCACAAGAAGTGTAGGACCCTTCCAAACCCACAGCCTGACAGCAGGTTTGTACATCTTAATTTCATTTTGTTATTTGGTGATCGTGGTTTCCCTCTGATGTGAGCAGGATCAGGGCTTCAGTCCCTCCTTGTCACCTTCCYCTGGCCTCATCCAGCCCAGGAGGGGATTCTGGGTGAACACTCAAGTTCCTCACTGACCTGTGCTCAGGGGGAACCTCTACCCTCAACTTCCTCATTTTTTCCCTTTAGGAATACAATTCTTTCCAACCACAATTCTTGCTAGCAGGAGATTTCTGAGCTAATATGGTTCAGCAGTTTGTTTCTTCTAAAAGAAACCCAGACCAGGTTTTAAATTGATGCTTAAGAGAATAAATAAAAYCATTCAGGTATTCCTCTGAGGCTGAGATTGTTTTGAGACCACCCTGAGGTGGTGGTGAGATCTCCTGTCACCTGCTGCAGGTCCCTGTGTCCCCTGCTCAGGGCAGTGTCCCTCCCCCCAGGCAGGAGCTGGGCAGCACCACAGAGCCTCCTCACAGGATCCTCTAAAGAATTTGGGCTCATCTGGGMCATTTTCCCTGCAATCTGTCAGCTCCAGCCTGTGCTGCCCCCCAGGCACAAACCCCCCAGCACAGGGTGGATCTGACAGTGACAGTGCAAGCCTGGGGTTTGTGGAGCACTCTGGGAACTGTAGGGATGAAAGGCACCATTGACAGCAGGCATTTTAAATATGTATTAAATATAAACTCTTTTGAGTCTTTTTGGTTAACCATGTTTGGGCAATTGGTCATTTTTACATCAACAGCTACAACTTTTCTACCTTCAGTGTCCTAATGGGCACTTTCCCCCCAGCCTGCCTGACCACACCACATCCATGTTTCTGCTCTGAGTCTCTTAATTGCCTCACTAATTGCAACATTTCTGCAAGGACTCTGTGCTTCAATCATCAAAGGGCACACAGGCATCCTGCTCGGGAGGAAAAGCTCTGGTCAGGTTATTGGGGAGGAARAATTTCACACTTGTTCCTGTTCCTGCAGGATTTCCCTGTGAATGGGTAGGAAGGGAACTGGTGCAGTTGCACGTGGCAGATTTCAGATCTCACACTCAGGGTGACAGGGGGGCTCTGGCAGTGCCACCTCACTCTGCACCTTTACTTTTGAATCTTGATGCACTTCAAAAAATTCCAATTAAATTATTAATGATTCCTCAAGGAGCAGTTGGGCTTTACCATTAGGAAAATGCCAGTGCAAAGGCAGAGCAGTAGCAGGATAGAATCTGAAACATTTCCATGCCCTGCTGTCATCCTGCCCTGGTGAGGTGACACAGGGAGGTGACAATTCACTGCAGGGAGGTGACAATTCACTGCAGGGAGGTGACAATTCACTGCAGGGATGCAGCCCTCAGACAGAACTCTGCCCACTCGCAGGTAACACCACCCTCACCCCACAGGTGCCCCTGAGCCCCACCCGGAGCACAGAACGGAGCCCTTTGTCCCTCAGCCCCTCCCGCCCCACGTGCAGCTCCGTTTTTATGGTTACATTCCTCATCTGTCTCACTAAGCACACATTCCGTAATTACTGCTCTCTGCAGATTTATGGGCAAGCTTTAGTGGTCATTATTAGATGTGCTTTGCTGTTTGAGTGACATCTCAGCTCCATGAGCACGGCAAGCCCCGGCTTTGCCAAAATATCCGGCAGCGTCCCTGCTCCTCCAGAGCTGCGTCCTGGCTGCCAGCAAGGATGGAAACTCGCCTTTTAAATCAGCTGAACAGGAAGATCCTCTCACAAAAGGRAGCCCCAGAAGCTGCCTACCTTGTGGTTCTGGTAGGAGGTGACAGAAATGAAGGAGGTCTCGGGGAAGACGTGGGTGCAGAAAGCCGTGTTCTTGGAGCCGAACGCGTTGTTCTCGTCCGCCTTCACGATGTGCAGCCGGGGCTGGTACTTGTGCATGGAATTCAGGATGATCTGCAAAACAATKGGTGCTAAACTGAGAAATCCATTCAAAAAGGAACAGAGACGAGCCATGGCTGYTGTTGGACGCTTTGCAGCAGCAGCCCAAGCCTGGCAGAGCTCGGCTTTAGCTTCGCTAAAAGTTAGAAAGGAAAAGTTGCATCCTAGAAATGCACATGGACCAAGGCACAAAAGGTATCTGCAGCTCTGGCAAGCAGAGCTGAGCTTAAAGCTTTCCTGGTAAACCCTCATTTTCCTATTGCTATTGGATAGAATCAGTCTGGGTGGAAAAAATGTCATAACTTTTTTTTTCCCCCCAGCTCACGCCGAAGCTGTACAATATATAATTCACCAGCAGCCTGCTCTGTAAAGTTTCCTAATAAATACTTTACTGAGCTGAAAAATGCACAGTTTAGCAGAGGGAAAAAAAAAAAAAAAAACAACACAGAAACCACAGGGGGAAAAAAGCTAGAAAGCTATTTTTCTTTTATCTGCTGGTAAAAAAAAAAGAAAAAGGCAAAACAAAAACTACAAAGCACAGATTGGCACCTTTCCCCTCCTCAAGTCTTGGCCAGTGAAAGGCAGGACCAGCAGCAGCCAAGGGATTTTTTATGGAGGGTGCCAGGGGGGTTGGGGATCCAGCAGGGATCCATTAAAGGGTTTTTTTGGTGGAGCTTTTTGGGCTGAGTGGAGCTGCCCAGGCTCATCCCAGCCCTGAGATCCCACAAAGCAGGGATGTGYCCAGACACTGCAGAAGAAAATGGCTTCAAGAAATGGAATTTCTTTTAAGAAGCGGGATGGTTTTAAGAAAAGCCTTTATTCCTTTTGCTRGGCAAAGAAGAAATACTGCTTGTTTTCTCAGCATAATCCTTTCCAATSTCCTCCTTCCGCTCCCAAATGGGCTCACTGAGCCCAGCTGCCCCTGGGGGAGAGGGATCCCAGCCAGGCTGTCACCCCTGGGGTGCCCAAATGTTCCCCCAGGGCAGGGACAGGGACAGGCAAAGGGCCAGGGAGGGGACACTGAGATGGGTGGGGTCTTCTACTGGTGGCAAATGAATGGGTGGATGGATGAGAAAGGGATGAAGGGATGGATGGATGGATAGATGATGGATGGATGTGCAGCACAGCAGCATCACTTCACACTAATTCTGCTTTTAGCCAGTTTTAAATAGGAATTACAAGAAGCAGAAGGTTTTTGCCCTGTGATTGCTCTGTGTGCTCAGAAACCCTTCCTTCTCCATGGCTGCCATGTCCAGCAGAGCTCAGAGCAGCAGCTCCAGGTGCTCCAGCCAGGGTGGGAGGCAGTGCATGGAGCTCTCCAAACCCCCTCCTCTGCTGCAGCTCCCCCTGCCCACAGTAGCTGCATTTATGCACCACTTAAATGCAATTTTTACTGTTGACGGTTTCCAGACAGCCCTCCCTGCTCCCCAAGAGAGAGAAGGAGGAATTTTTGGCATTTTATCAGCTTTGCATSGAGCCTCTGAAGCACTTTGTGGCTGTTGATGTGCAGGGTGTAGAGCTGAGAGGGTCAGCTCAGGTTTGGGGCTGGAGCCTTTCCTCTGCTTTCATGTATCAGCCTCTCATAAAACAAAGTAACACCCCAGGGATGGCACCGGCACAAAAGAAGGGACATTTCAATTTTCAGTAATCAAGAGTTGAGCCATGCTGATAAATAATGGCTGTCTGGAGCAAAAGCTGGGCTTTGCTGAGCTCTCCTCACTGTCTGTCCCACTCTGCCCAGGATGGGTGACTTCTCCCCAGAGCTTCAGCATGAAGAAAACAACTTGAAACTGAGATTTCTAAAGGGAAAATTAGGAGCCCAAAATTGAAACACCCTTCATGAATAGCCTGTGTTCCTTCTCCAAAGCGGGCCTATAATGACCTCTTTAAAAAGATAAATGCATTTTTAATAACATCTTCAAAGTCAAGGAGCCCAAACAATTTCCAAAATGAGCAAATGAACTTCTTGGAGCCTGATAGAAGAAGTCAGGAAAGGATTTCTGACAGATGTTCAAAGTTTCAGTTGTGGCTGCAGATCTGCCTGGAGGTTCATCATGAAAAAAACCCTAAATGGCCTAATTTTGCCCATGCATTTACAAGTTTGGGCATTTCTGTCCCTTGCACGAAAATTGAATATTTGCCCACCTGTCTCAGTGTAATTCCTGCTGGAATTGGAGTGTGTGGCTCCCCAGCAGCTGCACAGGGGATTTCACAATTCCTTTTGGGGGTCAGCAACTACTCTCTGCATAAACCCAGCATTTACTCCTGCACAGAGGCTGTGTCTGCACACAAATCCTCCTTACTTGTGCTTGGTGTAAYCAAAATCCTTCCAAACCACCCCAAAAACAACCTCCAGCCACAAAACACCGAGTCTGTGCAGAGAGAAATGCCAACAATTCAGCCTAAATAGTTTTCAAGGAAAACTACTCAGGAAAACTGCTTTGGGAAGCTAAAAATACACAAAACAAATGTAAATTCCACTGCAGTGACGAACATCAGTGGAAAGATTCACTTCAAGAATYGTGTCAAAAATGAGAAGTATTTTAATTGATGGGACAGAGCCCTGAGCAGTGATGTAGAAGCCCTCAGCCTCAAAGGTGATGCTAAAACAATAACTTTGTATTTTTCTGCACTTACCTCGTTCATGGGGAGATCAATTCAGTGTCAGACACTGTCACACACATTTTTCAATTGCTTCTGTACTAAAAGTAGGTGGTTTGGGATAGGTTGGCAAGGGTGGGGACCYTCCTGGGCTGCACCAGGTGAGACCCAAGGAGCTCCTGGATATTTTGGGAAATRTTTTGCACCTCTTGGCTGCTCCCCCTGCCCCTGGAACTGCCCTGGTGCTGGCAGAGGAGCCAGAGCATCCCCAGGGGGATGTCACTGCTGCCCCCTCAGTGTCACACGTGAGAGACCTCAGCCCCAAATGTGAGCTTACACAAACATCCTTTTCATTTTTATTCTTATTTTAACCCCCTGTCTCCCTCTGTGCTGCTCACACACTTGCAGCTGGGACTTCAGCTGCTACAGAACTCAACTTCTTCATYTTTTTGGCATTCCCCAGTCAGCAAGAAATGCTTAAAAACTGGTGTCATTTGCTCCTTGTGTTTAATTTCACTTAGGAAAACAAACTCCTCCAACTCCTAATCTCTCCCACTGCTGAGTAATGTCAGCTCCAGGGCCCGAGTTTGCAGGATGGGGCCCYGAGGGCACGAGCTGAGCTGGGGAAATGGTGCCACGTTCCTTGTCACAAGGCAAACTGGCCTTGAAATCACCAGTAAAACGTCTTTACTTTCATATGAAATTTGGGGAGTTGATTTAAGAGCTCCCTGTTTCGCCAAGGTATCAGATGTCAGATGATGCAGTGGTTGCTATGGCARCTCCCCTTTTTATATTGAATAGTAAATGGCCACGAAAAAGCCACATAATTTTATGGTTGCTCCCGGGGGATCACATAACTAATATAAAATCTTGCATTTTAATATATTTTCTGCTCCTTTCTTCCTTCCCTCTATTCTTTCAAAGTGAAAAARCCTTTGAGCTGAGGCTGGCCCTGGTCCCACACTGGGACTCGGAGCTGGCCCAGAACAAAAACCTGACAATCCAAATTTCTGCATGGAAAAAACGGAGTTTTAATCAAGGAGCCTCTGCAGAATCATCCCAATTCATATTGAGAGCATTTGGTGGCATRAAGCACTCCAGACTGAAGGGGTTTTTAGGGGTGAATGGTTTGGAGATGCTCCATCAGCACTGGAGCTGCCCRGGATGTGTCCAGGGGATTTGGGATCACAGTTCCCTCTTCTCCCTGCACCCACCCTGGGACTCCTCACCCCAACATGAAAATCACACCAACACTTGCAGTGGGAAGGACCCCTAAAATCACCAGTTCAACCCAATAAAACATTCCATTCCTCTCCAGCAGCTAAACCACGAGCTCTGAAATTCCCTGCACCTCATGCTCGGGATTTTCCCTTTGCAGGGGAGGATTCCCCTCGCTCTGTGCCGAGGCAGGGACAGCCCGGGCTCTTCCCAGCCCGTCCCASCCCGAGGGGGCTCCTGCAGGGCTGCACAGGAGCCTCCCAGAGCCACGCGTTTGTCCTGGCAATCGGCACATGGGGGATGAAAGAAAGGCTGGAAAATGCTGGGAAAAGGTTCAACATGAGCTCAGACAAACAGTTCCCTACGAGATGGCCAAAGCTGGGATTTTTCTCCCTCGGTTCTTTTTCCTCTCCCATCAGCTGGAATTCATCGGRCACAGCTTTGGGGTGATTCCACCTCCACAGGGAGGGGTTTTGGGCACACCCCAGGTGTGACCCCCACGCTGTCCCCTGCCCTCCTGAGCAGTGACCTCTCCCCTGCCCTTCCTGCTCCAAACGAGACCATTTCAGGATCCGATTCCAGTTAAACTTGACCAAAAGCCACAGCATTTGACTCACTGAAACCAGCAACGTAACAACAAAAAGGTTTCACAGAGAGGASTAAATCTCCTTTTCAACCACCAGCCCCCCTGGCCACTTCTTCCCAGGATTTGAGAGGAAGCCCTGGGTCCMTGCTGGGCCATCCCTCCCTGTGGAACACACACCATTCCCACTGGCACACAGCTCTGCTCCTTGTCTTTTCTTCAGCAAACAATGTAAAACTTCACTTTGTAATTTATTTGGGCACCACTATTGCTCTGATTTCCTAAAATGAATGGGAACAAGAAAAACAAAAACCAAAAACCAAACCAAAAGCAAAAAAAATCAACTTTCATGGATATTCTTTCAGCAGAAGGCTTAGTGATGCTCTGAAAAAATTTGCCTGGAAATTTAGGGCTGGAAATAAAGGGGTTTTCCAAGATTTAAATGGACTGGGGGAAAAAGGGGGAGAGATTTCATATGTGCATGAATAAATAAATAGATAAATAAATAAATAAATAAAAATTTAGAAAATTAAATAAATAAAATAAAGGATTTCTTATATGTAAAATATAAATAGAACTATAAAACAACTATAATGTAAATACAACTATAACTATAAAAATAAAAAATATATAAATATAAGAAAATACACATTGCATATATTCCTTATACAAATAAGAAATCATATATATATATATATATATATATATGTATATATATGTATATATATAAAACAAATGTTATCTATATAAATACAGGCAATTTTGAACTGCAAATTGCTCTGAGCAGGACAGGAGGGGTCAGGCTGTGTCCTGTCCCCCCAGGCAGGATTTTCCCTGGGAGCTGCTTGGCCCCATCCCTCCCTCCCTCCCTCCCTGCTGCCCCTGTGATCCCATGCCCGGGGTGGGGAAGCTGCTCCCAAGGCAGCACATAAACCTCCCACCAGCACCCGAGAGGAAACTGCTTGGCCACAAGTCATAAAACAAACAAATAAAAGGAAAATTATGAATCAAAAGTAGGGTTTTGCAAGATTAGTAGGACGTGGAGCTAATTAAAAGTGCCTGAGTGCGTCTGACGGGCACAGGCAGCAAAAAGGCTGGTTTAATTAAGAGAAAAATGAAAAGGAAACCCCAGGACTARGGGGAAAATTAAGGCTTTCAGTGATAATCAAATAAAACCAAGTGTGCAAATATTAAATCTGAAGAGAAATAACAAACTCATCAGCATTAATGAGTAAAGCTAGTAAACAGCAGATTTGGGTAAAGAAAAACAGGAATATCCCTTCAAATGCTGTCCTGAGTGACAGGCCATCTATAACATCCTGTACCTTTGAACCTCACTTGGTCACATCCCAGAAACTAAAATAAAAGCTTGATTTTAAAAGCAGATAAAGTAATTATGGCAATTAAAAGGCACCACCAGCAGCCCAGGAGTGAGGTAGGTACAGAGTTTCTAACACAACCAAGTCCAGCAATGCTGTGTTGAGGGGGATTAAATTAAATATTAAAATACTTTTATTTGTCACAACCTCCACTTCTAATCTCTATTTATTACTTGCCTCCTTTGTTTATTTGCTTGTTTCCCTGCAGGAATACCTTTACGTACCCCAGAATCTATTTATATTTTCTTTATGCTCCCATTTTTTTTTCATTTCCAATCAATCTGATCCCTCTCAAGAATACWCATGTGATGCTCTTGCCCTTTTTAAGCTGGCCTGGCTGCAGGAGCTGAGTCCTCTGGCAGAGAGGTTTCATTTCAGTGCAGTCACTGACAACAGCAGCACAACAACAGCACAAACCCCCCCTGGGATGCTCTTGCTCCTCTCCCATTTTCTGGTGCTGCCCTTCCGTGACTCTGAGTGCTCACAGCCTGCTGAAACCAGGCAGGAGAGGCCTGGGATGTTTGAAAAGCTGCAATGKTTTCTCCCAGCTGCCTGTGCACACTGCAAACCCCATCCCTCAGTCCTCAGGAGGGGGATCCTGGGCTCCTGAGCTGCCAGCACA
>CADDXX010000070.1:2169110-2188760 GCA_902810485.1 Alauda arvensis | reverse complement strand
CACAGCCTCCCTGCAGCTCTGAGCCACCCCTCCTGGCCCTCCAGCAGCCTCACACCCCCCTGAGCATCCCTCAGCAGCCAGGGCCAGGAGCTGACCCACAGCTCCATCAGGATGATCTCATGGGCACCTTCCACCCCACTGTTTGTGTACTTTAAGCCTCTGGAGAAAGTGGAATTCCATTCCTGAGGATTTATCACTGTGCAGACACACACTTGCTGTTCTCCCATATTGCCCTGAATCAGCTTTCTAAAGACATACAGGTGTTGTGTTCCCCTTTCCAACAGAGAAGGGATTTTTGTGCATCCTCTGCAGCTGAGATTAGCACAGAACAACCTGGAGTGACGGAGTCATTCCCATTTTTCACCTGCAAAACACTGCTAGGTGTTTCCCAGGCAGCACAGACTGGGAATGGGTAAGGGATGTGCCACCATGGGAATGGCTAAGGGATGTGCCACCCTTGCTGGCACTTACGAGATTATTTTCACCTCTGCAAATGCCCTGTTACTCCTGTGGCATCAAAGAGCAAAGCACCAGCCCTGCCAGAATCCCTTGTGCTCACAATCACTCACCAGCCCCACATAAATCAGAGGCTCTATCAGGCTGATTATCTCTGCATGTAATGCTTTGAAAATACATAAATTCAGGTTTCACTCTAAGCATAGGTGGCTTACAATGCTTTCTTTGGGATCAGATAGACCTCACTGTAGCTAAACATTACAGTGGCTGCTGATTTCTTAATCCATTTCCAACATGAGGGYTCCTCATGTTGTTAAGCCTGGTGTGAAAGAAGCCTTTCATGGATGGAAAATCCCCCCGGAGCAAAATGTACAGCCCACGTTTCCAGGCTGTGCTGTGTGAGCTGGGCACAGCCTTACCTGCCACAAACCCTGCTCAGCCACGGGGGCTTGAGGCAGATTACAGAGCTCTGGATTTGTTCTGATATCAAACCTGCTCAGTTTTCCATGTCTGCATTGACAAATGCCTCCCATGCCTCTGAGTGGAACTGATAATTTACCACAACAGATAAAGGCCAGAGCAAGCAGCAGCAGTGAGGTTTGTGAGGCTGCAGAGAAAGGGCAGAGAGTGAGCTTTTCCCACATCCCCAGCACATTAAATAATCTCCAGYCTAACTTTGTGGATTGCAGCAAAGGCTTCAACTCCACAGTTTATTAATTAAGATGTTTATCTGACTTATTTTAAGCCTCAAATGTGCCTCCACTTCCTCYAATCTCCATGGGGCTGCTCATCCCTGATGTAAAGCAGCTATTAGAGTGCTTAATATGTAGAGCATATTAAGCAGAGCCAGGGCATGGATGGATAAATGGATTCATTTATTGATGGAATAATGGGACATTTCTGCTGTCTGAATTTCAGGTGAGACCCCAGGAGCTGCACCCTCACAGGGATGGGGACACTGCAGTGGCTGAGGGTGCCAGGGCAGCTGCCCACACACCCAAAAAYGCCCCAGCCAAGGCTGCAGAAATCCTCACTCCACGTGGTTTTGAGGTTTGGAGGAAATGAAAGACAAAAGGAAAGGCAAGCAGGCAGTGCTGGCACACGGGAAGGCAAAACAAACCCTGTGGCTTTTCTGACTTGTTTTTCTTAGGGAGCTGTAAGAAAGTGTTTGCAGTCACTGGGAACAAATTCCTAGAAATGAGAAGCTGTTATTATTCCTAATGTAATGCCTTCGTGGGACAGCAGAACCTGAGCTGATGGAGCCTTCCCCTCTCCTGGGGCAGAGCCCAGCTCTCCTCCACGGGCACCACAAAAAGTGGAGCACCACATTCTAAAGCAGATGATGAATTTAAAAACCTAACAAGGAGCTGGCTGAGGATGGGCTCAATCCCATTTAGCCAGGAGGGTTGTCAGTGCCTGAACTGAGCAGCAAATCAGGCACCTTAAAATAGATTGTTTCAGGCATTTTCCCATTAATGTGRGAGGGAAGGTGGTCCATGGCCTGAGGGCACTGAGCAGGGCTCTGTGACACCCTGGATATCACCCCAAACCCCAAACCAGAGTCCCCACTGTCTCACTGGGGAAACCTGSTGGGAAGACAAGCAGGCTGTTCATTGGAAAGGAGGAGGGGGTTAAAAATCTTCCCCTGTTCAAATGCAGCGCTAAAAAATCTCGGTTCAAAAATGACAAAGTCAGGAAAAGCAAACGTTTAAAGTTGCAAAACCAACACGGCACATCCTGTTTGTTTTACAGCCACACGGCACATCCTGCATGTTTTATGGTTTACATTTTACAGCATAAACAGTCGTATATTAAAGCTGCAGAGTTAACCGAGGGAAGAACAGGGAGCGAGAGAGCGCCACGTGCGGAGCCAGCGGCCCGGGATGGCTGTGGCAGGGGAACAGTGGCAGGGCTGGCTTTGTGTCCCTGCTCCTGAGCCCGCCGCGACGCGGGTGTTTTGTCTCATTTCCGTGGTGCTTCCCCCCCTGCAGGGGGAGCAGAGRTGGGCTGTGATTAATAACAGCAGCATTAAAGGGTGCCGGGGAGCCTTTGAAGCTCACACATGTCTCGGTGGGGTCAGTAGGGTGGGGAGGGGGTCAGGGCCCCGCGCGGGGCTGGGTTATCACAGAGCCCCTGCTTTTGGAGGCTCAAAATCCACAAAAAAATTACAGATACTGGCGAGAATTCTGGATTTTTAGCAGCGTTTTAGGSTGGTAGGATCCTCCTGCCTCCTCTCTATAGCTCCAGCTGATTTAGCTGGGCCAGAATCACACTTTCTGGGYAGCTTTGGGAGGTATTGAGATGTTGACTCCCAGTGAAAAGCTGCTCTTTAGAGGCTCGATGCACAACCATTTTAAGCAAGACAGATACACCCTTCCCACTCTGCACCCTTCTCACAGCCTCCCTTGCCCTCCAAACTGCTGCTGCTTAAARCACCATCAGGTTAAAACCCACWTTTGATGACACAAATGAGATTCTCTTACCTGTGGTACAAGGAGGAGCTGATGGCACCAAATCTGGAAGGATTTTAAACTCTCTCTTCCCTTTCTCCCACCRAGGATGGTTTATTTTTATGTGACTTCCAGCTCAAATGGTGCAAACCAGACAGGTCTGTGTTTTTATATGCAGGATCTGAGCACTCACTCTCCTGGCAGGCTGCAAGGGCCCTTGATCTGAATTATTAAATGCACTGGGGAAGATAACTGTGTGCTCCCCACCTCTGCATTCCCAATGCACATGAACCAAGGTTTTCCAAATAAAATACTTCATCTTTTTTTAGGGCTGCYAAAGCCAGCTTGGAAAACCAGGAGTTTGTGCAGCCTGCTTCTGTGAGCTGCATGTGCCAGGCTGAAAATCCCACAGCACTGCCTGGAAACTTCCTGGGCACAGAAGAAAAACTCAGTGGCATCCAGCAGGACACAACTGAGCCAGTCATGGCTGCATTTCCAAGAGCAGGGGAAGCACACAGAACCCCTCCCTTTGCATTAAACACAAAATAATGTCATTCCTTATTATTAAATTAACTATTCTTAACCATGATGTCCCACCCAGCATCCCAGACACAAACTCAGCATTCCCTCCACCCAAAGCCCTTGCAGAATGTCTCTCTTACGTGTCCAAAGGGATCCAGGTGGTTGTTGGTGAGTTTGAGCTTCTGGAAGGACACCAGCTGCCTCATCCAGTGGGCTCCTGTGGCYGGGGAGTCGGGGTGCACGTACAGCCGGCCTGGCATGGCTGGCTCTGCCTTGCCAGCCACCATCCTGAGAACAGAGGGCACACATGGCATCACAGCCTGCACATGGCAGAGCTTTTTGTCCTTGGATTCATCCCAGCAACCCTCCTGCCAGCCCCGGGGGGATTGCAGTGGGGCGTGGGAGCTCAGGGAGGCTCCTGCTGCTCATGGGGGGTTTTGGGATCCTTGTTTCAGCATCACAGTAACCCCATCCCTGCTCCCAGGTGGAATTTCCTTGGGGCAGTGTCTCCACATGGGCATTGTGGAGACACTTTTCTTAAGGAGGAAAGCCTGTCTGGGTTTTTGGAAGTCTTCAAAAGAGCCCTGTGCAAAGGGAGATGGCCCTGCATGGGTGAGGAGTGGGSAGGAGCAGAACTGGTGTGGCTGCACCCTGCACAGCCAGGCAGGGCTCCCACAGCCTGGCCCAGTGGGAARGGGCTGCTTCCCACTCTGGGGCTGCTCCCAGCACCTTTCTGCAGCTCCCCTTGCCCCACAACCACCACCAGCTCTCACGGACACAGGGCCCAGCCATGAGACATCATTTAATGGCAACGCCCTCATTACTCCACATTGTTCTTATAAAACCCCAATAAAAGCAAAATCACCAAAAAAACAACAGAAACTTTCCAGCAGCAATAAAAGGAAAAGGGGAAACAGCTCTAGGGCTGGCAAAAACGAAATGAAACAGAGTTAACAACTATCCATCATCTGGTGTTTCATGTCTGAAACACACAAAGTGGCCACCGTGGTGCAGAGACCCTCAGTCCACCCCTCCTACCCAGCGGCACTCCGGGACAAAAGCACACCAAAAGGGATTGCTTTTTTTTTAAATGGAGCAGTCCTAAAGTGCAAGTTCATAATTTCTGCTTTCTGGGATGTCACTGGGCTCGTTCCCTGTGAAATTTTCCATTGCTTTTCACCAGGCAGCAGCCAGTGGAAGGGTTTGGGGAAACCACAGCAAATAGTGGCAGTGAGGGAGGCTGGCAGGCATTTTGGGGTGGGAAAATCAAAGGAGAAAACAACACGTTTCCTTTGTCAGAGAGCAAAAATCCCAGCTGCCTCTGGGGTAAGTAACTTTGCTGGGAAAGGCAYAGGGAAAGGAAGAATAACAGGAGAGAATCAGGGCTCTGAGCAAACCACCCCATATTTTGCTTTATAGCTGCTCTCCTAAAAGCAAAATATTACTATAGAAGAAAGGAATTTAAAACTTTTCTTGAGTCACATAGAGACCTAGTTTTGAGGGCCAAAATGGACCATTAGATCATCCTGTCCAGCCTCTGGCACAAGGCAGGCTGTGGCTGTACCCTCCCACACTGCACATGGCCAGATAACCTGTGCTTGGCCTAAAGCATCTTCTCCAAGAAAACTCCCCAGCCCAGAACACTTTGGGGATGGACAAGTCACCACCCCCAACAGCACTTGTTTCCAGCAGCTGACCACCCAGCCTGTTAATAATAATTCATTTTATATTTGTCTGGTTTAAACGTCCAGCCCTGCCTCTTGTGTCCATCATTGCTCCRCCAAAGAGAGCTCCAGGATGTTTCCACCTCGTGGGAAGGTGTTTCTGTTGGTTTCTAAGTTTGCACAACAAGTGCTTGATCCAAYTGCAATGTTTCTTAAGGAAAGCCAGGCAAACACAAGTGTTGTTCTTACCATTTGTTGTCACAGAATTTGTACCGGTGGTCGTCGGCCGGGACGATGTCGATCAGCAGAATGTACTTGGTCTTGGGGTTCATTCCAGTCACCTTGACCTTGTAACTGGGGAACATCCTCCTTAGGGAAAGCAGAGGGTCACCACGTTAGTGAGGGATGGAAGCACTGGAACTGATGGRAACTTGGAGCAGCAGCCCCAAAAGCAGATGCACCATCAGGGGGATTTGTGCGAGGACATTGTTGGTCCTTGYTCGTATCTGAAACGTGTGCCAGTGCCAAAGTGGGCACAAATTTTGGGAAGGGGGGCTGTGAGCCAGTGCCAGGAAGAGGAGGGTGCAGAGAAAGATACGGGGGGGCCAACACATCCCTGTTTGTGGGAGGCTTGCACAAGGAACCTTCACTTCTACAGGATGCTCTACCTGTCTTATGGCAGCATCAAAATTGCAGATTTTTTGCTGCTGTGGAAATGTTTGAAATGTTTCAGGAGACCTGCCTACATTTCAGAGGAAACTGAGCATAAACTTTGTCATTCACACCATCCCAACATCCACCAGGTCCCACCACTACCCCTGTGTTCCCTCCAACAAACTGAGGACTGAGGATCAGCAAAACCTGGGAGAGACAAAGGGTTAAACAGGCTCCTCTGGCCTTCCTGGATTTCCCAAATTCACAGCACACCCATGAAACCTTGCTGGAGCCTGGAGCATGGAAGAGCTTCCCACCAAAATGTGCCTGTGCCACTGGCTTCAGCAACCAACACCAAACTAGAGCATGCCATAAACCATCCCCGGAGAACATTTGCATGTCTTACAGACCTAAAGAGTCGTTGTGCTATTAAATAATCCCTTTTCATAAAGCTGTGTGGCTGTGAAAACAGCAGATTCCATCACAGTCCAGCCCTGCAATCCAAAGGAGAGGGCCCTAATGGATCCTGACACTGCCATGGGCTTCCCAATCCCTGGAGGCCGCGTCAGCAGCCAGGATTTGCAGGATTAGGCACTTCACATCCTCAGAGTAACTRTTTTCTTGGCTCCATCTTCCCCACCTCCTCCTCATCCAGTAAAAACACCCAAGTCAATAGAGCAAACTGGCTCAGCCCTCCAGCCAGGACACAAAGTTCTCCCTCCCATCAGCACAAGGGGATGGAGGATGAGAATTGCCACATCCTGGACTCGTTCTCGTTATGTGAATTAAGATGGGCCCAAATCCTGATGTCATTTCTCCATCAGACAYCAAGGCCACTTTGTCCCCCACTTTATCCCTCTTTTCCTGAGCTGGTCCAAGTCTGCAGCACCATTTTGTCGCTGCTTGGGGAGAAGGCAACAAAATGGGCCCTGTTCAAAATCGTTTCAATTGACTCTTTTAACTGCCCTGCATAAATTCCAGATGTTTACCATGTAATTAGCCTGGACTAAAAAGGGGTGGTTTACCAATGTCCCTCTTTGATTTTCATTCATAAACTCTGCACTCCTCTTAACCTTGTCCTCCTACAGGTAAGCACCTGGGTAAATACAGTAGGACATTTCAAATTGTGAATACACAGCCCAATTCACACATTGAAAAAAATTGTATAAGGAATCCAATCTGAATGCCAAGATTTTTTTTTAATTAGGCCTTAAAATGGCATTTAAAAATAAAACAAAAAAGAAAAAAAAAAGAGGATTCAATTATTAAAAACTAGAAATGAGATGGACACAATTTGACAGTTTGTCATACCTGCATTGGAGATTTTTATAACATTGAGCTTCTGAATTTCTTTTTCCCTCAATCATTTCATTTACTGAAGAACATCCAAGCTGCTAAAGTAGCTGAACTGATATATTGTAAATGTTAAGTGCTTTTTTAATGGCATTTAAAATTAAGCTTCAGCATATGGACTTCATATAACATGGACATGCCTGAGTTTATAATGTTCTTTAGTATAGCCCTCTAAAATAAATACAAAGAGCCAAAGTACTACTATAATATATACAGCTGAAATTCTTTAAGGATAACAAATGGGGACTCACATCTGATTGAAGGTGTTGCTTAACTTGCAAACCACTCACTATCTCGCAGTGGTAGCATTGTACTCAGCAGTCCACAGAYCCAGCTACGACCAAGTTTGCCAACTCTCTGCATTCTTTTCCAGGAAAATACAGGGTAGATTTTAGTAATTTGGCTGTGCATAGACATTTCATCATTATTATTAGCTGCTGCATTTTGGCCTTAAAGAAAAAATATGCGACTAATGTGCTGTCCAGGGACTTGTCAGTTTAATTTTCTTAATGAAAACATATTTCTCAACCCCTTGGCAGAGGCTGGTTTAGTAAATATCTCTTTGCAATATGATACAAACATGGGTTGTGCATTTCTGGTGGGAAGGCATGACAAACCCCAGAGCTGGGGCCAAGGAAATGCAGTCATAGAGATTGAATTAAAAAAAAAAAAAAAAAAAAAAAAAAAAAAAAAAAAAAAAAAAAAAAAAGGCAAGAGACAGCACCTAATATCATGTCCTGGCCCTTATTAAAAGTCCCATTTGAAAGAAGGGAGCAGAAAACCCCGGTGGAGCTGCAGCAGCCCTGCCTGGGAGCCAGGCCGTGCCTACAGTGGCTCTATAGAGCTCCCTGTCAGCCCTGGGAAGGGGCCAAAAACCTGCCTGCTTCCCCGAATTTACTGCAGGTCAATGGAGCTACTCACAGGCACGAGGAGCTGCAGCTCAGCAGCAGCTTTGCACAAGCAGCCCCTCTGGCAGGCGGGCGCAGGCGGGAGCCCCGGGCGGATGGGCGGCTCCGCCGGGGATGCTCCGCTCCGGCAGCTCCCGGACAATAGCTTGCTTCATCACCCATCGCTCGGGGACCGGAGCAGGCACAAGAATCACCCAGCGCTGCAATAAAACTTGCCAACGTCTTGCCAAGCTCTGGGAAAGCTCAGCCTGGCTTTGGTGGGAGGTCTGAAGCAAGAGCCGGGCAGATCGCTGTTTTATCCACCCTCCTTTCCCGCACGGCTCCAAAGCGGGGGAGAGCATTGCTGAGCTGAAATTGGGGACAAAAACTGGGAATTTGGGGCTTCCCTGGGAGCGTGTGCAAGCGACATCTGATGCTCAGGGCACCTCCTGTGCCAAGGGCAGCTGCAGCCCTGCCTGGGGCAGCTCAGKGAGGTTCAGTGATGGCACAAGTGCAGCAGAGCAACACCCAACTCTCCAGTGAAGTTCGAGCGACCAAAACTCAGGAGATTAATTGCAGCAATTCCTGGCCTCATCATCTTTTGTTCAGAGCCCAAACCTGTTTGGACACAGTGTCCACAGGCTGCAGCAAATACCCTGAATGTACCAATGACAACGCTATCCCTGGGGCAGGGACCAATCTCCTTCCAATTTAAATTCCTTTTTTTGAAAGCCACAGCAGGTGTGTGTCCAGCCCAGCAGCACACCTTGGGTGGAGGCAGCAGGGCCACTCAGGGAGCAGGGCCCAGCAGCCACCAGCAGCCCCACAGCTCCCCTGCCCATCCAGGGAGCAGCCACGAGCCCTGGGAGCACCCAGGATGCACAAAGAGCCAAGCACCAGCCCCAACAGCCTCTTCTGCAACACACCAAAATTGACAGGACTCCAGTTGTAGGCACATTCAAACCCATTTCTCCCTCCCTCCAGCTCCAGCCAGAGCAGAAGGGACCATCCAGGCTCCTCAGCCCTACCCTGAGGGTCTCATGTGCCCCTCAAAGCTCTCTGCTGGGTTTAGAGGCTCTGACAGGCACATTCCTGTCCCACCCCTGCACTGCTGTGCCATGGCAGCAGCTCTCACTGCCCCTCACGGGGCAAAACTTAAATCAGTTCTCATGTTCACAAAAGAAAGGCACCCTCAAAGAAAGAGATCATGGGGRAAAGGCTACTGCATGAGCAGGACACCCCAAATGGCAYTAAAATCCCACAGKCACTGGGTGATGCCCYGGGGAGGGCAGAGGAGCTGAGCCTGGCTCTGRGGACCCTGGGCAGTGGGAGCATCAYCAGAACTTGGCACCACACTGCCACAGCCCCAGCTAAACCCTTCCCTGCAGATGAAATGTAGCAAAAACAGTAAAAAGCCAGGAAAATAAACAAGCAGCACAATTCCACTGGCCTCCCAAGCTTCAAAGATGATGTGCTAGTGAATTATTTGTTCTGATAATGAAGCAGTCACTGCTTAGCTAAGTTTATGCTAGGCACATTTTATCTCTACGTGATATTCACAAATTGTTTTAAAATGAACTGTTAGAATAAGCATCTCTTGTTTATTTATTTATMCTATTACTATCCAATCCCCTAAACCGTGGAGCAGTTGCTGACACGGAGCCAAAGCTTCTATTATGTTCAAACAAAGTTTAATTGATGTGTAATTGGCTGGTTGGATTTGGAAGTGAGCGATAAGAGAAAAGCTTTGCTTTCCTTTGGGGCAGCAGTTCCCAGCCTTTCAGGCTCTCCAGGCTTGGCCTCTCTGCGGGCACCTTTGTGTGTTTTAATCCCCAGATGAGCAGGTCTGGTTGATGCTGGGGAGATGGGTGGCTGCAAAGCTCCCATGTCCAGCAAAATGTTATTTTTTGGGCAGGGGACAGCAAGCCAGAAAAGTGGAGAGAATGAGAGSTGATTGAGGAGCTCAAATACTCATCTGAGCAGTGACTGTGCTGTGCCCATGCTGCATATCAACAACAACCCCCCACCACCCTCCTACTCACCAGGATTTAACCAGACCTTCACTCAGATGCCATCACCATTCCTTGATGTCCCTGTGGATGCATTAGCTGGGAAGGGGTGTCTCTGACCAGCACAGGCTAAGCAGGGAATTCAAACAGGATTTCCATAGAGAAATCTGCATGGAAGCAGAACACCTGAGCAACTCAAGCCAAGCCCTCCCCAAAGGCTGGCAGTGCCCTCTGAAGCCCATGGATTTCTGTGGATTGGTRCTCACTGCACATCCCTGAGGGGTGGATGGTCCTTCAGATGCTATTGAGTGCTTCCTTCTGTCCTTTCAAGGGGGTAAAAACATCCCCAAGCACTTCAGCAGCTCAGCAGCTGAAATTCTATTTTTTTAAGACAATAAGACAAAGATTTCCAAAGACAGATTTTACAACCCTTGCTTTTGGGATGGTCAAGTAAAGCAGTGACTGGATTTTCAGAAGCTCTTGTGCTGTGCTGCCTGGGAAGGTGCTGCCTGTGGCAGATCAGGTTGTGAAAGGATCAGAAAACAACTGCTCACTCAATATCTTGGCTAACAAGTTGTTTCATGGCTCCTCAAGACCTGCTGGGCACACTGAGATGCCTCCAGAGATTATGTCAGAACACCAAGGCAGAGAGCACACCTGCATCCCTGATAACCACTAATGTGGCCCCAAATTCTTCTTGAGAACTGAGGATGCTTCTTGTCTTCATTGTTAGAAGGAGAAAGAATGGTGTGCAGAGGCTTCAAGAACTATGTCTCCATTCTGATGACCTTTCTCCATTTTTTTCTGATTTCCCTTCTTTTGACAAGTATTTCTTCCACTGACTTAACGCATCTTTAAAAATAATATTCTCCAGGGCAGATTAAAACAAATTTGGGGATGTCAGCTGTTTCTTTTAGCCTTTTAAATGGCATTTCCTTTTTGATAGATTCTTGCTTTCAGAAAATACTTTAAAGAGATCAAAGAGTTTTTCAACAGGGTCCCATTTTCCCAGTGTATCCTAACCCTCAGTCCCTTATTTCTCTTATCACCCACGCCACTCCGTTATGACGCTCTGTATACAAAGTAAGAGCAGTTAACTTTGAAGTGCTGGATTAGCCCATGCCAGATCCTTGCCTCAGAATAACAAACAATACAGGTTCAACAGGAGTTCTCATCAGTAGTTCATTTTTCAGCCCCAAATTCACTGTCACTAACACAAGCAACATTGAACTCTCAGTCTATGGGCAGATAGGGGAGATTTATCTGGTGGCAGGACCATGACCTAGTGATGAGAAGGTCAGACAGTTAAGGGATTTTTATATTTTGGAATGGCGAGGTTGTATTTTTTCCTTCTGGCTAGCACATCTAATTTTTAAATAAAACATTGTTTCTCACATACTTGAGGACTTGGTTAGCTGGATGGCTGCTTTCATGGTCTAGAGACATTTCCTTTCTTTGCCCTGTGGTGACTTGAGGCACGGGCAGGCTCCTGGCTGCTTCTCTGGGCTTTCATTTTGCTGAAGCTGAGCAGAGGATGCAGGAGGATGGCAAAGATGGTACCAGGAGCACCAGCAGCACAGCACAGAAGTGCCTCAGAGAGAACCTGGGCAAGAGCATGGTCACCAACAGCATTTCAGGGCAGGGTTGCTCCCTGTCCAGCCCAGCTCCCTCGGCAGTGGGCTGAGGGAGGAGCCGAGGCAGCCTCGGCACTGGTGGAGCCACAGCCCTGGTGTCCAGGAGCCTTTGAGAGCCCCAGCAATGGTTGGGACCTTTCCCCACTGATCTGGTCTTGAGCAAAGCCTCCCCTCACCCTGTTACAGCACCAGGACAAGCAGGGAAAGCTTTGGGAACACTTAACCATGAGCATCCCATGCCTTTAAAAAGCAGGGATGGCTGCTTGAAGAGAGAAGTGCATTAGGAAYCAAACTCCCATCCCTGCCCTCCTCATGCACAAGCTCTGTGTCCCTTGCCAAAACTGTCCACAACTTCAGCAGCACAGCCAAGAGCCACTGGAGTTCACTCCTGCTTTTTCTATAAAAGCAGGAGTTTGCCTGAACAGGATAATTCCAGSACCCCAAATTTAGGAGCAAGCAGATCAAACATTCCTCGAATATCTATTTTATTTCTATGTTTTAAATTGATGGCTCACATTCCTTCGTTGATCTCGGATATTAAGTTTTGCTTTTGGATCAAAAACCATCAGCAGAAATTCTTGTAACTGCCTCAAAAGATTCTGGACAAATATTTCCCTTTAATTGTAATGAGAACTGGGCACCCACATGCCCTACAGAGCCATGGAAAATTTAACTTTTAAAGGCTTATTCACACAGGAAAGCTGCACCAGCTTAGCCAAGGCATTTATACTTCTTCAGACCTTGATGTCCTAAAAACTAGTTTTATTTTGGTTTACTAAAGTTGATTGGGAACAGATCTCTTTCTTTAAAACTGAAATAAGCCACTTTTAAAATGAAACTCGAACATCTAAAGGGGATTTGCATCTCTTCCACACATGCAAGATGCTTTATTGATTCTATTTTTTTTTCCTCTGCAGCATTTTCCTTCACATGCTTCTTAAAACTTGCTACCATAGAGACCAAAACTGGCTTTGTACCTGTGCACATCCTGCACTCCAGCCAAAACYCAAATTCAGTATCTTGAGCCTCCTGTTACATCTCAGGGACAGTTCTGCTACCACACAGAAATGACACAATCTTTTCCCTTCAGGAACTGTTCACAAAAAYGTGACCAGACATCCTGTGAACTGGCACTTTTTACTGATGAAACAAAAGCTTCATCAAATTGTTTGTCCTTGGCAGCACCTGGATAGAAATTGCAATGCTGCAAAGACTGGCACCTTCGAAAAAAACAGCAAGGGAACAGCTAAATAAATAATCAAACAGAAAGAAGAAATCCTGAGCCAGGAAGGCTTTGGAAGMAAAGATTAACTTCCAGCAGAAATAAAGTTTGAAAGATGAGATTTCACAAAGAATGGCTTGCCACGAGCTACAAAAAAAAAAAAGAAAAAAAAAAATCTACAATTGTTCAGTTAAATAATAGCACATGAAAGAGAGAGGATGAAATTGGAACTCCAGATTTATAATGCAGTCCCTCATTTGCTTTCTGCTTTCCCCACCCCTCGTACAATTTCACAAGTGTGGAATTCCTAAAATCCCACAGGAAAGGTGTGCACCCTGCTCCAACAGAGCGATGCTCCCACAGCAGGGCAGCCAGAGGGGAGGAACCCAGATGTGCAGCTGCATCCTCTACAATACACCATTAGCATCTCGATTAATTTGATTTAATAGGATCTCAATCTCACCAACTGGAACTTTTCGGTGGTGGAGGTTTTTAGGGTATTTTTTGRTTAAGTAATTTTTTGGGGGTGAGGGATTTTTTGGTTGGTTGGTTTGGKTTTGGAGAGGTTTTTGTTTGTTTTAGCACACACACATACACATACACGGGAGGGTTTGTGAACAATTCTTTCCAAAAGCAGGCACTCACAGCTCGCTGTGGGCGCTGGATTCATTCCCCCCATCCCTGGAAAGCCCCAGCCGAGCCGGGAGCAGGGATAGGAACYGGGAGCGGCCGCCCCGCCGGGGCTCCGCGGACAGGAGCTGCTCAGACAACGGCATTCCCTCTGCCTCCCGAAAATCCTGCCCTGCAAAACGCGCCTCGAGGCGGGCAGAGCCCGAAGGGATCACCCGGGGCCGCTTTTCCTCTCGTTCCCCCCCGGTTCGGGCACCCAGMGCTCCGGGCAGCGCCGGGAAAGGGGCAAGCTCTGCACCGCAGACATTCAGCCTTTTAAAACCATCACCAGATAATTCTCCACGGAGGAGAAATCCGTAATTAGAGCAAAGCTCAAAGAGGAGGAAGGAGAGGAAGGCTCTGAGTGATGGAGCCGGCGCCCATCCCGCGGGCGCTGCCACGGGCGCTCTGAGGGATCCGAGCGCTTTTCTCCAAAGTTCAGGGAACTTTGCTAACATAAACTTTTTATCTTTTGATGATCCTCTTAATATAAAATAATCTCTTTTTTTTCCCCTCCCACAATGAAGCAGTCGGACATTAAAAAGATAGCAAGTGCATTTTAAAGATGTTTCCACTTTATAAATCAAACTTTCTTGGCAACAACATGATTTCTATTTCAATGCTGAGCTTGCTGCGTTCTCCTAATATCTCCTACAGATCAGTCCTAAGAGGGAGTAATAATCCCCTAAAGTAATTCTCAGCCTTAAATTCTCGATAATTTATAGTTGGCTCGTTCTGCGGAGCTCTACAAAGAACGAAACAAATGACTCCCCCTTTCCCCCGCAACTAAGTTATCAATATTTGCCTTGTTTATACAAAAAAGCTATTTTACACCACTGCCATGGAATTAACGCTTCCGCTGAGCTCTACATTTCCTCTCCATTGAGTGAACTTGTCATTAAAGTCACTTTTTTGTTGTTGTTGTTTGAAATTTAAAAATCAGGCTTCCATTTCTTTTCGTTTGTGCCCCTTGAGGTCAGACAGACCTACATTTAAATGATTTCAACTAACGGCATTCAGGGGCATCTCCGTGCCTGCTGGGAGGGGGATTAGAGTCCTGATTAGTGCCTGCAATTAGCCGCTTTCCCTCTTCCCACACCCCCCAATGCTAAATGCAAGTGCACACAAATCTCCA
This sequence comes from Alauda arvensis, assembly GCA_902810485.1. NCBI lineage: Eukaryota > Metazoa > Chordata > Aves > Passeriformes > Alaudidae > Alauda > Alauda arvensis. The sequence goes on along the minus strand of CADDXX010000070.1, from coordinate 2,174,105 downwards.
TTAACCATCGKTTTTTTTTTTTTTTTAATTGGCTCGAGAGGAGGTTTATTATTGCGACTCCCTATTTAAATAGCTCGGTTAAAATAAAATCTGCACCAAGTAATAATTTTCATTTTGTCCTTTGCACGGGGATTAGCAGCAGAATTCAGCCCGTGGGCTGCCCTGCCCTCAGCACGGCCACGCGTGGCATCGCCRTGAACCCAGACGCGAGGCAGCACGGGATTTAAGCGGTTCGATTTTTCGGCCGTTCTCTTGCTAATTATTTTGTGTATTTTTGCTGCCGGTGCTGCGGCAGAGCCCGGGCCGGGCAGGGAGGACCGAGCCGGGTCCCGGCAGCGGCAGCGCTGGGGCTGCAGTCCCGCTGCGGGGGCTCCGCGGCTCTGCCTCGCTGCTAAAAACACCCATAAAAGCCCTCGCCCTGTATTTTGACACCATTTGCAGCTGAACCCAGTGGGGAAAAAAAAGCTCCTTTTGTTCCGTGTTATTCATCAGCATTTCAGCCACTTCTTTCACTATTTTTAAAAATTCAGAACTATTTCTAAAAAAAAATTTAAATTATTTTAGCTCGACGGCGCTGCACTGAATTTCGCAAATGGAGAATTGGGCTTGGGGAACTTAAAAMCCCCAAATTTTTGTACATCTCGTGGTCTACCCCCCCCATCCCACCTCCTGAAAGGTGCACTGCCAGCTCCACCGGACAAGGAATGTGGGACTGAGCCCTGTCCATATGGAGCTGTTTAAACAAGCCACGTTAAGACTTACAGAGAGATAACATGCACGTTTGGGATGCTTAGGGTCTAGAGTTTGGTACAGATATTACACATCTCCGCACAGACACACTCAGATACTATAAATTAAGGGTGAAATATCTGAGGTCTTGATCCCCTCATCTGAGCTGACTTAGGGAGCAGAGCCATCCAAACAAACCCGGGCTCTTCCCAGCAGCAGACGCTGCAGAACCAGCCCTGGGATTTTATCCGCCAAAATAAGGTGTGAAAAGGACAGGGTTACCTGCACCATCACTCCATAAACAACCACAGAGCAAACAAATGGAAGATTCCCGGGACAGACACCCCCTCTCCAGGGGGAATAATGGGAATATCTTGCTTATTAGAGTCCAACTCTCCTACACAACAGCACTGCCGGGACGGAGGAAAGCAGAGGGAAAGCGCCCCTCAATCCCAAAAATCCCGTGCCGAGGGTTGGGCTCTGGGTCTCACAGTGTGAGCAGCAAACAGGGGAGAAAAGTCACACCCATACACACACTCCCTGAGCTGCTCTGCACGAAGCATCAGAGACSACAGAGAAATAAAAACTATATATAAATTATTTGTGGGGGTTTTTTCTCGGTTTTCTCCCCGTTGTTTGAGGGTCTGGCTGCACGGCTCGCTAGCACGGTGTAAAACAAGCAATGGCAGGGCACGGCAGAACCACCCAGCCGTGCTGGAATTAAGTGTTAACACCTCCGTTTTCCTTTCCCAGCAGCAGCGAGGYGAGCCCGCTGCCGCAGAAGCCAAGGGCAGATACTTTGGTGCCCACACCCGGCTAATTTTCTTGGGAATGATCTGGTTCCCGAGCCGGTGATGGTCTGAGGTTTTATTCTGATTCTTGATTTTCTGACATGAATTCTGCCATCTCCCACCAGAGCAGCCCGGGCAGGACAGGAGCCGTGAGCAGATGCAGGGCTGAGCTCTCTGAGCCTCTGTGAGGCTCTGGTCTCCCTCCCTGGGTGTGCACACTGAGGGGACTCCGATTTGATAAAAATAATTATTTTTTCCAAAGGAAAAATAAAAAATGATTATTTTTTTTACCCAGAAGTGGCACCCGATTATCTTTCAGTTTTGAGATTAAAAGAAMCTTAAWACTACTAAAACTTTGRTGCAGAGTATCCCAGCACAGATCTTAGTGTATGGCACAGAAAAGGGAAGGGGTTTTGCATTGTGGGTAAAAAAAAAAATAAAAAACCAACCAAACAAAACAAAAATCCCACAGCTATGCTATTTTCCTAATAAAAAATAATTTTAAAAAAATCATTACTGGAGAGAATCGGGACTAAGTGTTCCAAATGACTCCACAACATTTTCTTGTATCTATATTCCAACTGCCACACTCCCACACATGTACAGTTTACACTGAAAAAATGATCTCACTGAAATCTGTAATCACAATAATATTTTTTAAGTGCCACTCACTGTGGCAGCTCTGCAAAACTCACTCTTGGTAAACAGGACATTTCACAGAGATCAGAAGCAATACATCTTTGCAGGGAATTTTCACTAACCTGCCTGCTTTGGTTATTATCATTTCCGTGCCAGCTTCATGAAATTTCTTCCATAGYTCCTTCTCATGGAGATAGACTTTGATATTTTCTATTGTCTGTAAAAAAAATTAAGATAATGAGAAGAGCRAGAAATGATGGAGAAAACCTGCGAGAAGGGCTGGGAAGGGCCGTGGAAGGGCTGGGGACACGCAGGGCCCGCGCTGCAGCCCTGGAGGCTCGGGTGAAGCCACCAGCCTGTGCGGGAGGAGGAYGGAGTCTCAAAAATTCCGCTGCCCTTTGCCAAAAATAAGAGAAACAAACGCAGGCCGGTTTTAATTGTAGACTTTCACAACCAGGAAGGACATTGCGGCTAAATGGAAATTTTTTTTCTATTATTTTTTTTTCCTTTTCCTAGGGGAAAAAAGTCTGTTGGGGCAGACTCGCCCTAAGGCTCCCAAAAACCGGGGCGAGGAGCAGCCGCGGGGACAACGGATCCGCGTCCAGAGCGTTCCGCGGGATGCCGAGGACATGGCAGAGGCGCGGCCGTGAGCGGAGCGAAGGCACAGAAACCGCGTTTTATTTAGGGATAGAAACACCCCAGTGAATTCCCCTCCGGGCCGCAGCCCCGGGAGCAGCGGCGGCGGCTCCGCCACGCCTCGGGCCCTGCCGGCCGCGGCTCTCGGTGCTCGCATTCGCCCTTCACCGACCTGCGCACCGACGGCCTGCTGCAGACAGGGAAAATACAGTGATAACAATAAAAAAATCAAAGCAAAGAAAAGTGAAGAAAAAGGAGCTTTCCGCTCAATCCCTGCCCGTGCCGTCGCAGGGGGAGATGCGCGGTGGCGGGCCGGGCTGGCGGCGGGCCGGGCTGGCGGCCGGGGTGAGGGTGCAGCAGGGCAGGACGCGGGCCCGGACGGAGCGTACCTGCTCGGGGTCGGGGAGCTGCGGGCTGCTGAGCGGCGTGGTGCTCCCCCCGGCTACGCCGAGGACGGGGGAGCCGGCGGAGGTGTCCGCATGGCCGGGCGCGGGGGCTGTTGGAAACCCTTCCTCGGTTTCAGACAGGCTTTTCTCCTGGAGCATTTCCTTAGGGGAGAAAGGCGCAATGTTAGCTCGCGGCATCGGGGGCCACATCCAACCCCTGCCCCTCGCCCAGACCCGGGCACGGCCACCTGCGAGGTCAGGCCCTCCCGGCCCGGCCCGTGGTCGTTCTTCGAGCGGCGGCACGGGGATGTGACACCGCCGGCCCCGGGGGAAGCCGCTGTGCCACAGCCCCCACGGGGGAGCCGCCCACGGGTGGCTGCGCTCCCGCTTGAGGCCAGGGCAGCTCATGTGTGATGTGGCCGCAGCCCCCCAGCCCCGATTCTTTCTCCCCTCCCGTACCCGTCGGGGAGGGCAGCCCGGCCCGGTCGGTCTCTGTGCCCCGTCCCGTCGGGGCTGCGGGGGGCTCCGCGACGAAGAGCAGCGGCGGAGCCGGACGGTGTAAACAGGGGGAGTGCTGGGCTCCGAGATAAAAGGGCCCCTCTTAAACTTGGACGGAGACTGGGAAAAGCCAATAAAGATAAGGCCTGACAGCTCCGCCGGGGCTGCCGCGCATCAGCGCCGACTTTTACAGCGCTGAGGGACGCGGCCGCCCGCCCCGCTTGACGGACGGACGGACAGACAGACGGACGGACAGCGGCGGCGTGGAGGGGTATCAGCTCCGAGGAGGCTGCGGGGTGCCGGTCCCGGGGACCGAAACCGGMGCTGGCCGCGGACCTGCGGCCCCAGAGGGAACGCTCCTGTCCCCGGCCCGCAGCCCCGCTCCCTGCCCCGAGCCACCAAGGCCGAGCTGCTCTTCGGGACAGCGGCTGTGCAGCGGGAGAGAGGGGCTGGGGCTCCAAACTGCAGCTCCAGCAGAGCTCCAGGGACAGCGGGACTGGCACCCCAGACTGCAGCTCCAGCAGAGCTCCGGTGAGAGCGGCGCTGGGACTCCCAGCTCCATTCGCATCCTAATCCCAGGGAGAGCTCCCGCCGAGGAGCCGGACAGCCAGCCCGGCTGTGGGCGAGCGGACACACATACCGCAGTGACCAGCCGCTGTCCCCGGGTCAGGGAGCACCGAGCGGGGAACACGGTACGCGGCTCAATGCCCCGAGATTTCCACCGCTCCCTCCGCCCGGCTCGGGAAGTTCGGGATGGCCCCAGCCCGGCCGARTCGCGGATGTTTCCCGGCGTCCAACCGCAGAGCCGAGCCGGGTTACCGGGAGGGCACAGGTGGGAGGTGTCCGCGGCCAAGCCCGAGGGCAAGGCTGCAGCCCGGGACTGGGACCGGTGCTCCCGGCACGGAGCAGGTTGGGAGCAGCAGGGAGCAGCGGGACAGGCTGGCGGCGGTGTCCCGCCCCAGGCCGGGGCTCGGCGGGCTGCAGGGAGCCCCGCACCCTTGGATTCCCCCTCCCCGCTCCCTCCCGTCCTTCCCSCAGCACCCCGGGAACTCACACGGCCGGCCGAGGGGCAGGAGGMGCAGCGGGGGTCTCCGGGCTTGGCCTGGGGGTGGCTGCGGCATGAAGGGCATCCGCGGGGCTCTCAGGCCGGGAGCGGCTCCGCGGCCCCCGATGGCAGCGGCGTGCGGAGCATCCCCCGCTGCGCGGATTCACTTTCCCTTGATCTCGGCGGAAAATGTTCCATAAAGATCCAGTTTGGGGCCTTTCGACTCCCTCCCTCTTTGTCTCCCCCCCCCCTCCCTTTTCCTTCCCCTCCT
>CADDXX010000070.1:2132834-2168909 GCA_902810485.1 Alauda arvensis | reverse complement strand
CCCTGCGCCGGGCCTGGCGGCGAGCGGAGCCGCTCGCTGCTCCGGSAGGAGCCCGGGGAGAGGGGACATCCTCGGCACCACCGCCCCCTCACAGCCCCGACGGTCCTGGGGCTCCCCACTGCCGGCTGAGGAGCCGGGCAAGGCCGGGGCTGCAGCGCGGGGCATAGGCCGCGCTTGGAAGGGCACCCGGCTCGGCGGGACCCCGCGGCGGGAGCCGGGGCAGCCCGGGAGAGGTGATGGGGAAGAGCCGGGATCGTGCCTGGGCAGGGGTCCCCCCTCAGGAGGGGCCCACAGGCCCTGTGGGGTTCCCTGACCCTGCACCGCAACCAAAGCCTCCGTGTCTGCCGGCCTGAGGCCTGCTTTCTGTCGCGGGTTTCCCTGCGGGCCCGAGGACGAGGACAGGGCTCCCCCTCCTCTCCGTGTCRCGACAGAGAGCCCAGAGCCTTTCCACGAGGCAGGCAGGAGCTGGGCGGCCACAACAAAGCGGCGGCGAGGCCGGGCCATCGGGGCGCCCCGAGGTGAGGGCGGCAAGGCAAGAGGCCCCTCACGCTGGATCTCCCTCACACTGCGGGAACGGCGCCGCCTGCTCGGGGCTCCCACCGCCTCCCTAAACCCCCACAGCAGGAGAAGAACCCACGCGGGAGAGCTCCCGAGTGCTGTCGCGACTTGAAGGGCCACTTCAGCTCTGCTGTCGCGATTACCAAGCGGCACACACACACACACACACACACACACACACACGGCCCTCACAGCGCTGCGTCCCCTGCGCTGAGCCGTCCCTCACACCCGAACCGCGCCCAGGCCGCCGCGCCCTACCCCGTGTCGCGACAGCTCCACCGCTGTGCCCCGCGCTATATCGCGACAGCGCCAGGCTCTGAGCTGCACCGTGTCCCCCGAGCTCATCCCCTCCGGGGCCAGCAGCCCTTACCCGAGGCGGGGGAACCGAGGCGCCGCTCGCTGCCGCAGCGCCGGGCTCACAGGGACCCCGCCATGGGGCAGGGGGCTTTTATCGGGCTTTTCTTGAAAGTGGATTTAAACCCAAACTCACTCCCACCGTCACGTGGTGCCGAAATTGGGAACAGGAGCAGAATAAAAAAAGTAAAGTGGGGTCAACCTCGTAATGAACCTTTTCCCCCACTCCTACCAAAAAGAAGGGAAAAAAAAAAGAAAATGAAAGGGGGGAAAAAAAACAGGACCCGAGCGGGCCTGGGGATGCGAGTTTGGGAGCGGCGAGTGGATCCCTCAGGAGCCAGAGGGATGGGGCAGGTGAGACGGAGCCGGGGTGAGAGAGGACCCGCGGCTGTCCTGTCCCCGCACAGACCGAGCGGGGACTGAGAGGGGCTAAGGATGAGGAGCTCCGGAGGGCAGCGAGAGGCCCGGCTCAGCCAAGAGCTCCCGGGAGCGCCGCTGACCTGTCCCGCTCAGTTCCCCGCCGGTGCCGCGGTCGCAGCCGGCTCTGAGCTCCGGGCCCGGCCCGTGCCCCAACCCCGGGGCACCGCGCCCAAGCCTCGCTCGGACCGCTCTGTGCCACCGCCGGTTCCCACCCGCGGGCCGGGCTCTCCCCGCGGGCTGCGGAGGGCCGGGCTWCACGGCAAGGTGAATTTCGGTGTGACTGTGCAGCCGGTGCCGGCGGCTCGGCTTTGTCTGGGTGAGTCTCCCCTTCAGCCCTTCCTCCCTCAGTCGCGGCAGGGACAGGGGAAATGCCGGCCGCTGCCTGAGTTTCCCGGCGTTAAATGCAGCTTTTCCCCCTACAACAAAACAAATAGGAGGAGGGGGCAATCCCAGGTGGGGAGGATTTAATTAAAACAAATCTAAAGACGCTCAGGCCTCCTCCAACCGCAGACTTCCCCGTCGGTGCGTACGGGGATGCTGGAGCGGTGGGGTCGGGCCCGTTCCCGGCTCCGGTCGGGTCCAGCCGCGCTCGGCTCACCGTGCCCGGACAGCACCTGCCCGTAGCGGGCTCGGTTCCTCCGGGACGGCTCAAATTTCCTCATCCCCCGAGCAAGGGGACGGGGCCGGCACCGAGGGGTGAAGCGTCCTCGTCGGACGGAGCCCCCGGCTGCAGCAGCTCCCGAAGGCTCCGGCAATTCACGGCGAGGCGAAACCAGCCCGACTGTCATCACCCGGCAGATAAACGGCCGGATCCCCGACGGCAGGGTGGCTCCTATTCACGGCTCATCAACGCCGAGCCACGGGAGCAGTGGGAGGATAAGCCCCGCTTTCAGGGACCAGCGCTCCAAGCCACTCATCACTGTCACCGAGCTCGCTCATGCCTTGGCCCTGAACACCGGCGGTTAATAAAAGTTTAATGTCGCTTTTCTCCAGAGTTACACTCRGTCCGCGGGCCGGGGAAACCCGAGTGGGATCCGTTCCGCGGGATGCTCTTCCAGCCGCCTCGCCTTTCCRCGGCTCCTCTTCCCCCTAAAGAAAGCCTGCTTCTCTTCCCCCCACAAGAAAAGCTGCCAGTCGCGACGGAGACGAGGGGAGAAGCGAACCCCGAGCCCACACCCCGACGGCGGCGGCTCAGAGCCCCGTGCGGGGCGGAGGGCGGCGGGGTAAAAGTCAGGACCGAGCCTCGGCCGCRTGGGTTGGCATAGATTTACTGACTTGAGAGGGAACTCACCGGTTTACACTGCTGAGAAAGGTTTGAATGGATGAGTACTGAGGAAAAAAAAAAAAAAAGATTGCCGAATTTGGCCAGTAACAAGGCTGGAAGAATGGAAGGCTAATACTGAGTTATGCACGGAGGAATTACACAGCATCAGAGCCTTGCTTCTAAACAGCGACAGTGCCAAATTTCTAATAACTGTGTAATATGCTTATTTATACCATACAAGGACTTACAAACCTCATTGTGCATAGCAGCTGGGTCATATTTCTTTACCCTTCCATTCCTCAGGCTCTTTTGCCAAGAGACTGGTACCAAACACTTCTAGGCTGAAAGGAAAACACAAAATCGCAAAGAAACGATGACAAGGAAGCGTGGGTAAGATAGAGGCTGACGTGCAGCCCTTTAATCTTAAGCATCTGCCTAAAATAGATGCACTAAGGGGGTATTGGAAATATGCACGGTTTGAAATGCGAGTGATTCTCTGCTTCTAAATCGTTCRGCCCAATTATCCACATGTTTTTGCCTGACCTGGGCACGTTTGTAGGCTCTAAGGCTTTGTTTTAAACTGTTAAGTAAATATTTTAACGAATGTTTTAAAAGGCTGTAAACGAATGTGCCGCTCAGTCTCGCACCAAGCTCCGCTGGAACCGGGTAAATCAAACGAAGAACCATATTCCGATTTGTTTTTAAATATTTGGGGGGGTATTTGTTAATTTTATCCCAGCGCACCGAGTGTACTCACCCCTCGTAATTTCAAACCAAGCTGTGCAAGTTGCAGCCCGGCAATGTTAAACCTGTATCCAGAAATAATTAAACGATGAACGAATATTCATGTATATAGACATTTTTTMAAAGCTTAAGTATTTTAGAAATAAAAGCTAACAACTGTGGAATTGGTTTAATTTTTAAAACTAATGCTAATTTTGTCCAAATGCTCTGGATTTTTATTTTTTTATATGCTCACTATTTTTAAAAGTAACACCTAAAAAACTAACATTTCAAATCAATTGCACATTTTTTAAAAGGAAGAGATTTTATCGTGAGCGTGGCAAAGTCTTTGTAAGAATGAATAGTCCAGAGATCACTGCCCTGGTGAGCGTCAGACYGAGATAGTCCCCAGTGGGGTATTTCCCAGCCAAAGCTCTGATTTAACTTCAAGATTTATATACATTAAAAAAAAAAAAAAACCCCAACAAGAAAACGAAAAACCAAAAAAGAAAACCACAAAAAATCAAACAAACAAAAAAAAACCCCTCCATCTATTTTGTAATAAATTTTTTGATTTTAATGAAAAGACCCCTAAAGCTACAACAYGCTGGAGGATGGGAGCAGGCAAACGGAGCTGGAATGGGAATGATGGTTTAAAAAATAAAAGGAGAACAAAGCCCAATGCTCGGGGCACGGTGACTTCTCTGCAGCCTGGCTTCCAGTGCCACAGGCCTGGAGGACAGCCAGGGAGGGAAGGGACTCAGGCAGAGGTGTGGGCCAGGGTGGCRGCCAGATGTGTGCATGGACAGGGGACAGCAGCCCCAGGGCAGCTCCGGGTCCTGCAGTGGGGAGGGAGGAGGACACGTGGAACCTCCTGGGTGAAGCTGCTGTGGGCTGTGGGCAAAAAGGAGAGGCACATCAATCCCCCAAGTGACAGCATGGCAAGTCACTTGTCACCAGGCAGAAAGAGGAGAGGTTTGTCTTGAGCTTTGCATCAGAGCAAGAAACTGCCTTAAGGTRCTGCAAACAGAGCAATGTGTTGTGGCTCTGCATGGCACCCTTGGCATCATCGTCTGTCACGGTGCAGGGATGAGGGGTTGGGAGAGCCCTGCCCAACGTGATTATTCCATTTGTGCTGGGGATGAGGAGGAGGTTATTGCTATGGGAAATCACTGTCCTCCAGGGTAAACAGAGGGAAATGCTGGTCTGGGTGAGAAATTCCCAGCGTGAGGAATGAAGGCAGCCAGCTGCCAGCTCTGTCTCTGCCCTGGAGCTGGGCACAGACCCTGTCCAAGCCCCCAGTGTGGCACATGTGATGATCTGATAGAGCAGCCAGAGCCAGTGGGGCCAAACAATCTTGTCCAAACAGCAGAGCTCACTCAGGGGCCAGAACCCTGACCCACAGCCTGAGCAAACCCTCACACCCCACCGGAGCCTGCTGCTCTCTTTCACCAGTCCCTTTCCCCCAGAGGGAACCTTTCCTCTTTCTCCCTCATCCAGGGCTGGACCCACAGCGTGGCAGGAGGTCAAAACAGGGCTCAGCACTGGAGCTGTGGGGAGGGAACAGAAAACACTAAGCCAGGAGCAAACAGGGACCCCGGGGGATTAAACCCTTGCCAGACACCTACGAGAGCCGTGCATCACCCTCCCAGTGATCAGTCCTGTCCCGAGTCCTGGCTACATCACCCAGGGCACGTTTAGGGGTGTGAGGCTTTCAGAGCAAGGGTTTCAAAGGGCAGAGGRGAGCAGGGAGCAGCAGGAGCAGTCAGCCCGAGTGTAGAGGCTGGAGCAGAGGCACAAACACTGATCCGGATGTAGAGCTGCTGGAGAGGAGGCGGCACAACGGGATGGAGGAAGAGGAGAGCAGAGGGGAAGGGAGCTGTGGGGGTCTGGGGAGCAGGAGGCTGGGGGAAAGGGGCCACCCTGGGGAAGGGTTTTGCTTCCAAGGGGCAGCACACATCACCAGCCAGCCTCTGGGATGTGGCAGCTTGCTCCCTGCTCAGTCACATCCCTCCCAGGACACTGATGTGAAACACATTCCTTGGGCTGCACTGGGGCAGGGCCAGGCCTGGGACAAAYGCTCCTCTCCATTTTGGGGATTTTCCTCCCTGCCCAGGGAGTGGGTTTGCTCTGAAAGCAGGGCTCAACCTTAGGGGTGCTGTTGCCCCACCCAGTAAAGGGACWAGAACTGCAAAAAGGCCCCACATTCCCATTCCTGGGGAAGGTTCTCAACAGAAGCAAACAGGAAGGGAAATGATAGCCAACTGGGATGGGGCCCAGAAGCTGAGAATTTCCTCCTCCTGGGACATGACTTGCCRTGGGACCCCCAAATTTGCTGCAGGTAGAACGAGGGAAACTGGGGAGAGGGGAGGCATGAARTGCTGGAGCAGCATCTGCCCCTGGCTCCAGCAAGGAGAGAAAGGATGGCTGAGATTCATTAAATAAAGAGACAGGAAAACCTTGCTTAAGGAGCTGTCTGGGAAAGGGGCCATTTCAGGCCTGCTGTATACAAGTGCCAGTGATTTGGGGCCAGAACAGACAATTGCTAAAATTTCCTCCAGGCTCTGCTGTGCAAGGAGCTGCTCTCAAGCAAAGCAGTTACAGAAAGTCGTGGGGAGCTTACTGGTGYTTTTCTCCTTGGGTTGAAGGACCAAGCTGGCTCCATCAGGAGAGGGGAAGGAAAAAGACCCCTCAAATTAGGGATTTTTTCTCRTAACAGCTCAGAGCACTGACCTGGTGGTGCAGAGAGGACAAAAGCAGCTCCTGCTGGAGGAAGGGCACAAGCGTCTCACCATGCAGCTGGAACAGAGAGAGGGATGGAAAAGGGATTTCATCATCCTCAGGATCAGTCTGCACCTGTCATAAACCAACAGGGTGAAATCTGGGAAGGAGGAGGAGCAGTGGGGACAGCAGGAGATGCTCCTGTGGAGAGGGTTTGCACCACTGAACTTCAGCACAGTCACAGAGGGAGYCCAGGTGCTTCTGCCCCTGCCATTCCCTGCTCTTACCTGAGAGCCAGGCAGGGAATGGGGCAAAATGGGCTCTGCCCCAAACCCCAACCACTGCTCCACCACCAGAGAAGAAGGATCCTCGCTGGGATCTCTCASCTTGCCCCAGGTGATGAGGCTGCTGCAGGTGTGCCAGGTCAAAGGGCTGGCCTGGCTGCTTTGGGACATCCTCAAGATCGTTCTCCACCTCTGCCACACAATGTTCATCCATTTCCAGGCTGGCAAATGGCTGGAAAATGCTTGCCTGGGTTGGGATCATTGACCTGAGGAAGCACCTTGGCCTGTGGGGTCCAGCACTGGCCATGGAGCCTCAGGGACTGTGGGGACAGCAGGGGACAGCAGRCACASAGCCAGCAGCAGCATGGTCCTCTCTGATCAGAAATCAGGAGCTGAGGGGGCTGGTCCATCCCCTCTCTCCTGTTTTGCCATGCTCCCGCTCCGGGTTGAACCTGGAAAATGTAAAAAAATATGGATAAGAAATGCTGGTCACTGCTCTGTGYACCAGCATCCTTCACACACAGCACATCCTCAGCACCTCCAGCCAAGGAGAACTCTGTGGTTTCCCCTCCGTGCTGGTGCCACCGACAAAGTGCAGAAAAGCCTCGGAGCTGGAGATAAATGCCCTGAAGCAGATGAAATCAGCCGGGAACACCTGATCYTCATTCCCACAAGGTTATGGCTGAGGTTGCGAAACGGAGGAAGTGCCGCACTGGCATGCTGGCAGCAAATCAAAGCAAATGACATTAATTAAAGCATATGTTAGGAATAGGAAATTAAGCTAAAGCAACATTTCATCTGCAGCGTCTTCTCTGGGCACTTTAGAAAGGGTATAAGTTTACTGTAGAGAAAGAGAAATGAGGAGGCTGGTGCAGAGGATAGATGTGCGGGAAGTTAAAAGAATTAGAGGAGAGTTTTAAAAGCTTTAGACTATACACTCAAGGTCATGTTCACTCTCTGTATTTATTTTGAATGGTGAGTGAGGGGGAAGGCTGAGACTGCTGGCTGGCACTGTGGGGAGACTCAGGCTAACATGGACCAAGCATCCTTGACAAGGGGGCTCAGCCCCAAAATTGGGACCCTCCGCACTCCTCCCTGCGTGGCTCTGATGGACCTTGGCAATGGTTTTGCAAAAATACACACAATTTCCCAATTTTGCTTTCCTCAGCTCACCCAGCCCCAGAATTTACCAAAGCTCAGTGMRTTTCTCTGGGCAGCTGGGGACAAGGGCACCACTGTCCCCTGCACTGAGGGGAAACTGAGGCACGGCATGGTAAACAGCTTTGGAGAATGGATCAAGCACAGGGCTGGCTGTGAGCTCTGACCAGAACTGCACTCCAACCTCATGAGGATCCATGAGAAGCCCCTCAGACTCTCTCCCATGGTAGCCACGGACCCTTCCTCCTGCTCCTGCCCTGGGGGCTGGCAGTGATGCTGCAGTCCCGACTCATCCTGAGGCTGCGCTGCCACACCAGCCACCCGTGTCATCCCAGGTCACCCAGCCTTTCCCAATCAGTGCTGGGGCTCTGAACGGGGCCAGCCCGAGGCCACTTCCACGTGGCCTCCGTGCCAGCTCACACGGTGCACAGAGGTGGCCCCATGTCCCCGTGGGGAGGGGTGACATCCCCGCTGCCCCAGCCGTGCCAGGAGCTGTGCCATGCGGGTGGCAGCAGCACAGCACGGCGGGCTCCCCACCAAAAATGCTCCCTGAGGCATTGGAAGGGTTTGAGCTCTCAGGGAGCAGCAGACTCAGTATCAATCTCCAAAGAGCTTCACGCTCCAAATCATCCACCAGGAGAAGTCGCTGAGCCCCTAAAATCACAGCACTGCACCCACCTGCGCAGGTTTCTCCCCAGAGCCAAGGTCTGCAGGAGGAGACATTCCCACCACGGGGGTAAAAGTGGAAAACTTCAGGCTCTTGCATCCAGACAGGTCCCCATCCCTGCAGAGCAGGGGATGTGTGCACGGGGTAGGTGTGAGCCTTGCTTTGGGCAGTCTCTGTTGCTTTGGGCAGTCTCTGTTGCTTTGGGCAGTCTCTGTGCCCTGCTCCTCGCCCTGGGGTGACCGCGGCACGCACAGGCAGCGGAGGCGAGGCGCGAGTGAAGGGAGCTGGGCACCCGCCTCACCCCGGGCTCTCTCCTCCTGCTCTGCTCCGCTCCCAGAGCGTTTTTTTCCCCGTGTTTCCCCCGGAGCCATAAATCGCTGGCCGGGCCGGGCGCGGGCTCCCCACGGCGGTGTCTCCGCGATGAGTTACGAGGAGCGAGCGGCGCGGCCAGGGCTCGGCTCCAGAGCCCCAAAGCGAGCGAGGCAGCGCCGCTCCCTCCTCCCGCACACCCCAGAACCCCCTGTCCTGCCTCTCCCACCTTCCCCACGCCGCTGCCCTGGAAGGGTTCAGCCCATGGGACCCCCGCGCTGCCCGGTTTTCCCAGGAGGGCCGGCTGGGGAGCGGTGTTTACCCAGGGCGAGCGGGCAGATGGCTTGCTGACAGCTTCAGGAACACCTTGTAGCAGTTGCGGTGATTCCCGAGATCCGTTGCTTCCCATTTCAATTCACACATCATGATTTCTAAACCTCAGCTTGTACCTTCCCCGGCGGAGCTCCCCACCTCCATCCTGGCTGCGCGCAGTCGCTCCCGGCTCGGGAAGGACGGGGAAGGGGATCCCGGGGCAGCGGCAGCCACCCTGACACTGCCTCCTCCAGCGGCCTGGGGCAAGCCCCTGAAGCTGCCAAAGAAAGGGGCACCAGCAGCAGAGAGGCTGGRAATCACTTTGAGGACGGAAGTGCTYCTCAGGGATGGAGAATTMTTTTTCCCTCCCCTTCTCCAGCTGGATACGGGATGTAAATGCATGGGCAGACAACAGGGGAGTGGGGTCTGAGGTTGGCGTGTGTGAGCCTCTCCTGCTTGTGGTGTCCACTTGGGATGAGTCCCTGCCATCAGCTGCTGGGCACCAGCATTGTCCCCTCTGGGCTGTGGGAGCCTGCTCAGCCCCTGGTGCTGTTTGGGAGCAGCTCACAGAGACAAAACTGGAGCTGGGACCGAGCTTGGCTCCATGGTGGCTCCTACAAACAGCAAAAGTTTGGTCAGCAGGAGGCTCACACCCAGCTTCCCCACCTGGAATGRCTGCTGGCYCCYACCCTCCCTCCAGGAAYTGCTTTTYGGTGGCACCCCRGAGTGGCTGTGGGGACCTYTGTGCTCCCACCGAATTCCCCAGGMAAGTGTGAACCAGAGCATCCTGCACTGGTGTGCATTGCCCTGCCCTCTTTGTGCTGCTGTGGCAGAGCCTTGGCCTCAGGGTGACAAAAGGAGTGTGTTTTTCCAATTAAAAGAGCCAAATGTGTTTTCCTGCCAGTATTTAGYCCAGCCTAACATGCAATGTCTACATTTTAACCTTGAAGAAGCCTCTGGAGACGCTGCAAAATAAATCAATACTGGTCCACGTGCTGGAAAACAGAACCAATAAATAACTTCAGAGCAGCTTTCCTGTTTACCCTGTGAAATTCCCACTCTTGGCCGTGTGCTTCAAAACAGCGTCTCAAAATAAAATAGAAAAGAAAAACAACCCCCTGAACCCTTCATTAGTGGCCCAGCGTGAGGCTCTCCAGCCAGGCTGAGCTGGTTTCAGGTTGCAGGTGCAAGGCCAATTCTCCACTGACCTCTGGGCTGGGATTTGGGATTGAGGTTGCCTGTGCAGTGGTTTAAAAATATTAAACAAAAACATTTAAAATACATATATATATATGTACCCTGCATGGCATGGAAGGTGCTGGAGGGAAACAAGCACTTGGATTTTTGGATATGAGTGTCCCCATCCTGATTCACACCTCCAGGTGCTGCAGGCAGAATTCCTTGAGCCCATCCCAGGCTCAGGGATCTGCACCCCATCAGCAGCCCCAAGGTTTTTACCTGGTGTCGTGGCTCTGTCCCCAAGTGCTGAGGGACAACCGTGGCCCTCAACCTTCTCCCTCTGCTCTTCCCGGGTCACCCAGTTTGGAGCCAGGCAGGGATTCACCAGCTCTTCCTCTTTTCTGACAAGAATAAACGTGTCTTTAGCTTCAGCACAAAACAAGATTTACAGGAGCTATTAAAAGGCAACTTAAAGGCATTTTTTCCCCCTCATCCTGCTGAGGAAAGGTCTCATGTGGGAGGCAGGTGTGGCTGCAGGGACAGGGACAGGGATGTGAGGGCAGCAGGGGACCCAGCTGCGTGCAGGGGTTTCCTCACAGCATTYGGGGTGAGCCACCGACAGCCGGGGCTGGTGGCACCAGCGGTGACACGGACACACAGCGGTGACACGGACACGCAGCGGGGTCAGGACGCACAGGGTCCCACCCAGAGTGACCCCGTGCTGCCCTGGGATGGACAGACGGACACTCCGAGCTCCGGGGAGGGTGGCAGGAGGCAAGCCCAGCTCCGCAGCCTCCRGCCGAACACAGCAGGGATGTTCCGCAGGGAAAACCCAAGGGACAAATTGAAGCGATTCGCCTCTTTGTGCTCGCCTGCCCTAAGGCTGGCTGCTGTCAGCGTGCATTTTGCAGGCAGGACAGCTCTATTAGTCATACCCCTAACGACTGGAAAAACACACGGAGCAGCCGTGATCAGCAGGGCTGAGCCTCACACGCACCATCCGACCGGGACAGCCAGCCCCGGGGCTCGGGGAAACCTGCTGGGAAAGCAGCCGGGGGAATCAACCCCACAACGGAGCAGAAGGGGTTTTAACATGGTGATTCCAGAGCAAAAATCTCTGCTGTCCCATCCCCACTCGGAGCTGCTCCCCCTGAGTGGGATATTCCTCGGGGGCACAAGCAGCTGGCACCTCCCTGGGCTGGGCTCTGCCTCTAAAGCACTGACCACATCCCAGCAACTCCAAATCTCCTTCCCAGGGAGGAGCGGGAGCAGGAGTTAATCATGTTTAAAAAATCGGGGCAGCCATTTACWGTTTCTCGCTGCC
This sequence comes from Alauda arvensis, assembly GCA_902810485.1. NCBI lineage: Eukaryota > Metazoa > Chordata > Aves > Passeriformes > Alaudidae > Alauda > Alauda arvensis. Next base: position 2,157,636 of record CADDXX010000070.1, on the reverse strand, counting down.
TTGGCACCCACCCACCCCTGTGGCCGGTTTTCCAGAGCAGCTCAGTTTTCACGGAAGCACTGGAAGTGTCTGAGCTCTCAGGGAGCAGCAGACTCCGTTTCAATCTCCAAAGAGCTTCACGCTCCAAACCATCCACCAGGAGAAGGTGGTGAGCCCCTGAAACCACAGCACTGCACCCACCTGCACAGGTTTCTCCCCAAAGCCAAGGTCAGCAGGATGAAACATTCCCACCACGGGGATAAAAATGGAAAACTTCAGGCTCTTGCATCCAGAACGGTCCCTGTCCCTGCAGAGCAGGGGATCTGTGCCCGGGGTAGGTGTGAGCCTTGCTKTGGGCAGTCTCTGTGCCACGCAGCAGCTCCAGGAGTTCTGTGGGAAATGGAATTGGAGAGAGTGATGGTTTTTTTTCTGGCTGGACACCAGGAGAGAAATGCAGGGGGAAAGGGATGCACAAACCTGCAACTCTGTGAGGTGAACACTAAATGCAYCCCAGACTGCAGCTCACACATTCACATCCCTGTCCTGCTTCAGTGCCACTGCTGCAGCCCCAGGTCCTGGTGGCACCACTGCCACCCCTCTGCTCCTGTCCCTGTCCTGGGCAGTGAGGGGAGAGGGCACGACCTGGCAGGGAGTGTGTCACACCCATCACTCACCTGTGAAAACACTCTGTGGGTATAAACTGGGCAGATTTAGCCACTGCACGGCCTTCTGTTCTCCCTTACATCTCTGGGCCATTTCCCCACCCCTTAAATGCTTTACATTATTTATTACATTTCATTTAACCCCAGCCACGTCCTCCGAATAAAATTTATTTTGCAGCTGTCATTCAGGTTTACTCCGGCCTTAACCTCGTAATCCTATTGATTCCCTCATTATTCTGGGAGCTGGGGATTGATTTCGTGCCTTCTGTGTTATGGAGAAGCCTTTGCTCATTAATCTCACACACATTTACAAACAGTCCATTCCTGCTCATTCATTATTTCCTCATTCCCTGGCTCCTCACGAGGTTCTCAGCTTGGCTGCTTTTGCCTCCTGATTTTGGGGTGTGGATGGAGAGGGGATGTGATCCCTCTCCTAAAGGGCATCCCCCCCTGCATCCTCACAGCCTGCATCTCCATGCCCAGAGGGTGATGGGCTCCCATGCAGGGAATCTCCAGAAAATCCCCCRGACTCGTGCTCTGCATCACCTTTGGGACGTGCCCCAGGGCTGCATCCTGCTCAGGAAACCACTGAAACCAACAGGGCTGGGAAAAAAACCCCACAGAACCAGAACAAATCCAGCTCAGGGAGATCTCCAGRTGAACACCAAGGAGCACCCCAGAGCCAGGCCAGGCTGCTCAGGACCCTGCAGGGGCTTTGGGYGGGTCCAGGCAGTACCTGTTGCTGGAGTTTGCTGATGCACACGYGTGTGCACGCCTCCAAACACCCCAGGAGTGTGTTTATGGGGTGTGATTAATCATCCTGAGCATTTAATAGAGCCCCATCGCCGTGCACAGCACTGTACAGTGTATGGAGGAAGACATGACCCCTGTCAGGGAGGCTTAGAATAAAAAATAGGCAGACACTGTAGTTCAGACACGTCATAAATCCCCCCAGAAGGGCCAATCTCAAATATTTCAGCTCTTTCTCCCTCTCCCCCCATCCCATATAATTGTCTTTGTTRGATCAATACAGAGGGGCTTTGTGGAAGGGGCACGTTGTGAGGGAAGATTAATGTAGTGAATTATACATGCAGCTAGGAAGAATTCTAATATTCCACTTCCAGGAGGAGAGGAAAGGTCTGTGGGATCAAATCCTCCTTCCAAGATGGGAACACGGTGCAGGGCCTGCTCCTGTGAGATGGTGGCAGGAGCCTCCTGAAGGGAGAGCTGGATCTGCCCAGGATTCAATGAACGTTTTCAATTCAGTGATTTCAGCATGGCACAAACCAGAGTGCCTGGGCTGCATCCCTCAGCCCCACCTGGGCTTTGGGGCAGGTTTTGTCCACCACCTCACCCTCCAGACACGGCCAGCAGTGAGCAGATGTGGCCCTGGGGTATTTGTCACTGGAATATTTGTCACTAAACACCGATTTTTTTACCCACAGCAAAGCCCTGTGATCGTTTCTCCTCCCCACCCCTCTGCTCAGAGCATCCCACAAATGAATACCCCATCCCACTAATGAACATCTCATTAATGTGTAATTAATGAGCCCCAGCTCTGGAGAGCAGCACGGGGCTGGCTGAGCCTCACCAGCAAGGTGTGCATCCCCTGAAGCACAGGGCTATCATATGGAATAAATTTAACCGAATCAAGTTTTGATTAAATGCCATAAACATGATTGATTTGGTTACATACCCTCTGTATGACGGTCTGTTTAATTTATTTTTTCATTCTGAGCAGGGATGTTGCATTGATCCCAAACATTAGCTTTGACTGCCTCCATAAATTCCCATTTTAGGGCGACCTGCAGCAGCCTTATTAATATTTTTACACTTACCCAGCAGTTGCCAGGGTTAACCCTTCCCCAGCGTGCCCAAATTGTGCTGTGGGGGCACCCTCCTCATCCCACCAGCTTCTGGACCAACAATAYCACAGATTTCCTCACAACAGCTTCTATATCTTTCTTTTTATCAAGGGTAGGGGGGAAAAAACTTGCTCAAATATATAGATTTTTTTAATATATTACTAATAAATTGGAAGAATGCTTTATGTTTTCAATATATTTTCAATTTACTGCCATGGTCAGTATCTTGGTTGCTATGTGCATTTTGTAAGCAATGTCAATGATAACCAGATTTAGCTGTTTGGTTTCTCCATAAATACTGTGTTATCCACCAAAAGTGATCTCTGGTAACACAGTGCCATTAAAAATAATGCTGAAAAGCATCAGGGAAACACCAAAAGCAAAAAGGATAAATCACTTCCAAGCACATCCTGGGGATAATGGAATTTTTGAGGGTTTATTTGGAAGATAAGCTGATTTTTAACACGTATTTTGGACAGATCCTGCAATCCCAGTATCCACAAAACCCTCAAGTAACACATGAGCTCACTGCAGGCTCTCCCAGTCCAAAGCAGAGAGGGTTTCTGTGCACTTGCACTCAAGGCAGTGACAAAAGCCACTCTGAGCCTGCCCAGGTCTGATCCCTGGCAGCTGGGGACTCTCACAGCACACAACAAACCTGCCTGGTGTCATTCCTGTCCCCTGGGTGGCTTTGTTTCATCCCTGTCATAAAATCCCAGGATGGTTTGGGCTGGARGGGACYTTAAAGATCMCCTCATTCCMCCTCCCATATCCCAGGCTGCTCCAAGCCCCCTGCAAGGACCTGAAGGGCTGAGCAGCACATGGATGTGAGGGCATCTCTAAATGCTGGATTCTTCAGCAAGAACGTTTCTGCTGTCCTCCCTCCAACCCAATTAAGCCATATTTAATTGCAAAGCACATTCCCCCTATTTTAATATATCAGTGGGATCTGCTGGTTGGATCAGGGATTCTTAGAGGGAGAAGTCAGAAGCAGCAAAGATTTTATTTAGGATTAAGAGTTTTTCTTCCTGCAAGAGTCCAGCTAGTGGGAGTGACCTGACCTCAAGGAGCAAAGCTGGAAAAGTGATGCTTTGTGCAGGAACAAATCCAATTTTGGATTTGTGGCACTGGCACCTTCCTTCTGCCTGGAGGAGAACAGCCCAACCTCACCCAAACTCACCCAAACCCACACGTCCCCACCAGACCAATTTTAGCCCGGTTGCAGGCAGATCTCTCACTCACCTCAGCTCTCTTTTATGAGCTGSACAGTTTGTTCTCACTGAAGTCAAGTCCATCTTTGCAGGGTGCTCTGCACTCAGGGAGGTGAAGGGAAAACATCCAAATCCCTCAGCARACGCCCCAGCACAGCCTGAACCAGCACAGCTCCACTGGCATTTCAAATCCCTCAGCTCTCCCCAGCCAGCACCTGCAGTGCAAATCACACCTTTAATTAATGAATTAACCAATACTCTGTGGTAAAATCACAAATTAGGAGTGCCAAGCTTCCCAGGACCCTGCAAACATCACACTGGAAATAAATCATCCCCTCACCAGCCACCAGATCCACAGGGGGAGTGTGGGTGGGTGCTGACTCCCTGTAAGTCCAGAGAACTTTGTGCCACAGCCCTGGAAACCCAAAAACCAGCACAAAACCATGGCAGCACGAGGGGTTTGTCTCCCTTCACCCTTGGAAGAAGCCAGAAAAGCCTCAGCTCAGCAGCAGCAGAGTCTTTTCCCATGGTATTCTGGCTTTCTTGCTTTGAAAAAAAAATTATTTCAAGGTTTCATAGCCTCTTTTCATCTAATATCTAACGTGCAAGAGTTTCTGCATGCCCAGGTTAGGTAAACATTAGAGAAGATTGTTTATAGAAATTATACACAGAGCCGTGCTGGTTTAATTTATCAAAAAAGGTTTTGTTGAAATAAATTCGTTTTACAGTGGGACCCACTTAAACCTGTTAAAGGAGTGACCTCGCTGCAGTGAAACCTGTTTGTGCTTCACCTCGAGGGGAACAGCTCGRGCTGCACCTCGATAGCATCTCCCTGAGTAAATATTCCCTGCTCTCCCGGGGTGTGGGACAGGGCTGGCAGCAGCTGTGCCAGGGAGAGGGGTGCCAGTCCCACAGGGCAGGAATTGTGCCAGGGAGAAGAGTTCCAAGTGCCACAGGGCAGGAATTGTGCCAAGGAGAGGGGAGCCAGGTGCCACAGGGCAGGAGCTGTGCCAGGGAGAAGAGTTCCAAGTGTCACAGGGCAGGAGCTGTGCCAAGGAGAAGATTTCCGGGTGCCACGGGGCAGGAATTGTGCCAAGGAGATGAGTGCCAGGTGCCACAGGGCAGGAATTGTTGCCAGAGAGAATTCCAGGTGCCACAGGGCAGGAATTGTGCCAAGGAGAAGAGTTCCAGGTGCCACGGGGAAGGAATTGTGCCAAATAGAGGGATGCCAGGTGCCACGGGGTAGGAGCTGTGCCAAGGAAAGGAGTGCCAGGTGCCACAGGGCAGGAATTGTGCCAGGGAGAGGGGTTCCAGGTGCCACAGGGCAGGAATTGTGCTAAATAGAGGCTGCCAGGTGCCACAGGGCAGGAGCTGTGCCAAAGAGAAGAGTTCCAGGTGCCACAGGGCATGGAAGGACCTGGCCTTGAGCTTTACAGGGAGATTTTGGCCACCCCTGAAGTGGTTTAATGCTGCACCCACCCTGCTCGGGCAGGCAATGGCAGTAGGGCTGCACTGGGATGCTGCAGGAGAAATTCRGGATGAGGGATGGGCAAAACCCCTCCAGCCTCTGCCACACCTCAGCCTCACCTGCCACAGCCGGTTTGCCCTGGCATCGATTGCTATCAGCACCGCTGGTGTTATCAGCTCCATCACACCGCTCAAATTTTGGAAAATCACCAGAAATAACCCAGTGGCCACGTTTCCCTTCCCCGGAATGGATTGCCGAGCGTGCAAAGGCAGAATCTCTGCTCTCGCCTCCCCTCTGCTGGCTCCAGCAGCGCTCGGCTCACGGCTGGCTCTGCTCCCCTGTGCTTTAAAATTAAACTCGGTGAGGACAAACCACACRGAACAGAGAGGGGGAAAAGCCCACCRGCAYCCCCGCCTCATGGCACAGGTCAGATTAACAGGGGGAAATTAATGCTAGCAGGTTTAATGGGGATGAAATGCTTTAGCAATGAGCAGATGCATTAATTCGGAGCATGTGGCTTCAAGAGTTAATCTCGGTGCCGGAGCAGTACCGGGAATCGCATTCATCCCTTCATCCCTTGTGCAGGCATCAGCCAGGTACGGGGCTTTGTGCACTTCCCACAGTCTGGCCTAAAGGTATTTATAGTCTAGAGCTGGGGGAAAGAAAACACAGCGAAAAGGGACGGGGTAAGGGAAACTGTGCTTTGGAAGCCGCCTATGCAAAATCCACCGGGGCAGAATTGTCTCGTTAACAGAGGGAGCAATTTGAAATTATACGGGAAAGGTGGATAAAACCTGGAAAGCATAAGAGCCAGCTCTGATTTCAAAGTCCATGGGAGCATTCCAAGGTAGAGCTTTAAAATTAGAAACAGCGTGCAAAGTTACTTTTCCACAGAAATGTCGTGTTTTCCTTGAAAAGAGCTTTTTTTTTTCCATCTCGGGAACGCGTTTTGTCACCGAGCAGWGAAGTGCACTTCTCCCCACGGATCTGCCGGAGCAAAAACTCTGGGAGAAAATGGAGAATCATAAAGGGGGAATTGGCAAACAAACCAAAGCCGAGGAGAGGAGAGGCTGGGCAGTTTYCAYCGGGGAGGTTTGCAGCTCATCCCGRGTTTCTGACACCACTCGGCCCCTCCGCTCTCCCGTGCCTGTCCTGGAGGCAGGTTCAGGGGTTGCCCGGAGCTCTGGTGGGTTGAAATCACTCGTGCATGATCCGGGAAGGAGCAGATCCCATTCCCAGCCATCACTTGGATGCAGGAGAAGCCCAGTGCCTCAGTGACAGGGGTGACCCACCAGAGCCCTGCGAGCTGTGACAGCCACCGCCCTGATGGACAGCAATGTCACAGCTCAGCTGGACACTTGTTTCCCCTCTTGTTTCCCGGTGGTCCAAGTGCCAAACCCCACAAACAAGCTCTGTGGGACCCCCTCGTGTCCCCTCAACACTGGGTGTGTGACAGTGGTGTCACCGACCCACTCATATCCCAGAGACTGCAGGGGAGAGGAGGAAATTTAGGAAATATAGGAAATTCAGGAATATAAAAAGGAAACTCAAAACTCCAGGAGGACACTGCTCCCTCCTTAGCAGCGATCCCTCTGCAAGGCTGAGCTCACCAGAGGGACAAAAAGGACCTGGAGAAAGAGCCCCGCACAAACATCCCTGTCCCTCCGCGCTTCCCAGAGCCCCGAACACGCGGAGGGAGCGGAGCCCCGGAGCGGGGGGCGCTGCTGGAGGGCAGTCCCTGTCCCTGGCAGTGTCCCCGGGGCTGGCAGGTGCCCGGGAGCCCCGGGCCGGCCCCGCCGCTCCCTCCGGGCCGCCGCAGACAGCCCCGCTTTGAAGCCCTGCCGAGGCTGGCGGCAGCGGCGGGGCTGGAATARGATGGCTTTTAAACTCGGAGCGAGATGAAAAGCAGCCGGAAACGCATCTAAAGGGTGACTGGAGGGCTAAGCCTGCTTTTCTCATGCTCGCTTATCCCGGGCTGCTCCGCCAGAGWGCGGGTCCCGGGGGAGCTGCTTTCTCAAGCTCTGCTGCCTGCCCCGCTCCTTTGCTGCTCACATCTCTCSTCTGCCGAGAGGTGAAGCAGCAGCAGACTTTCAGCAGAGATGTAAAAAACATATTTATATATTTTTTATCATTAAAGGTCCTGTGTTGTTTCCTGCCGCGACTCCCAGGAGCCCAAGCCCGAGCAGCAGCAGCCGAGGTGCTGCACCCCAGGAGCAGCTGCGCTTCTGGAAAAAAGGGAAACTCCCGCSTTGCTTCTTGGAGTGATTTGGGAGRAGRAATGGGAGCCTGGAGGGTGGCACTGCCCAGGAGTGGGCAGCGTTCAGCAGGCACGCACAGCACCGACAGGAGAAAAATCATTCCCTTCCCCAAAGCATTCCAGGCTAAATCCGCTGTCCCCGTGTTTTCTGAGCACTGAACGTGCTATAAAACCAGACAGCCCCATTCCCCTCGTGCCAGGCCAGCAGGCAGCCAAGAGCAAGAGCCAAGGGAAAGCAGAGAAATCACCCCGTGCCTGTTGCTSCACAGGGGAGACACCCCTGGGCATCCCCGGCTGAATCACTGCTCTAACAGCAGCCAAAACTTTAAGTCAGGTTTAAAACACCCGAGGACCTCGAATGGCTTTTTACCTATTAGATTTCTGCTCTCCTGTGCATTAAATGTAGTGGAAATGGTTCTGAGATAAACAAACCCAAAATGCCAGGGGTCTGTCTCCTTGGAAAGAATTCCCTCGCTTGTCGCCTGYACAGAGAACCCCAGTGAGGGGCATTAGGAACACAGGAGGCCAGGAGAAGCACAGATCTAATGAGATTTGTGCTAATTCATGTGATTGTTTATAAGAACGACGCTGCTCTAAGCCTGTTAAGCCACTCTGGCTGGCCAGGGCTATCCCAGCTCTGGGCTGGTCTCAGCCACGCACCCTCCAGAGCCTSAGGTTTGCTCAGAGCAGCTGGGCACGCATTTTGCCAGGGGGAATACAGAGAAATCTTTGCCATTTCTCCTAAGCAGAGCCCTCAGAGCACTTTCAGATAAAAACCTCCCTCTGTTTTGATGAGGGTGCCCTCCCTGTAGAGCGCCAGGCTCTGTGGTTCCTGTGCTGCACCCCTGTGAGCTCTGCACACGCAGCCAGGACAACAAAGCAGGAGCAGCCCCAGGGCTTCTCTGCGTCCTGCAGCTGCCAATCCACCACCTCTGGGCTTCTCACCGGGCTCTCCATCAAAAATTTCCAGTACCAAAGGGAAGTAAGTAAGAAGAACACAGGGACAAACCCTCCCAGCGACTCGCACAAACTGGGAGCATCTCCGAGCTGAGCCTGAATTTCCTCCCGCCACCCTGCTGGAATAAACTGTTGTTGTGTGTTCCCTTCTCTTTTTCTTTTTTTTTTGCTTTCTTTGACTGAAAATCGTCTGAGCCTTCTCCCAGCCAAGCAAAAGGTTACCCCAGCCATGAGCCCCGTGGTGCCAAAGAGTCTGCACCGAACTCAGCTCCGGCCTCCCCGGCTCTGGGGGAACCAGACATAAAGAGGGGTCTTTAATCTCAGCCATGCTCGCTGATAATCTGCCCTGCAATTTGCAGATAGGCCAGTCTGGGCTCTCCCAGGCTCCGGGGAGGGCAGGGGGAGGCAGGACCACGTCCCCTCCCAGGCCTCGAGCTGCTTTGTGCATCTTCCTTCCAAAGCCACCCACAGCTCGTGCRGCCCCCGAGGCACCCGGACGTGATCCTGTGCCCCCAGAAGTGGGAGTTCTGGCCTTGGCTTTGTAGCAGTCACTTGGGAAACTGTAAACAGCCCATTTCTGTTCTAGAAGGATCCCAAGCACTGGTGGAGCCTCAGAGTGACTTGCAGAGGGGAGCAGCGAGGTGGGGAGGGGTGGGATCCCCCCGAAATGGGAGTTCCAGGCCACAGGCTGGGTGTGGGAGCTGCCAAAGCCATTTTTGGCCACGAGGAGCCACACTGGGCTATCCCAGGGTCAGGGTCCCTCCTGCCATCCCTGCCTGGGGGATGTGGTCAAGCACAGCCCAGTGCTCCCCATGGTAGGGGGCCGCTCATGCCCTGCCCCACACTTGACCAAGACCAGCCACAACACTCCCCAGTCACCCCAGTAAGGGGGATTTGTCCTATTTGATGGGGCCAAAAGGAGGAAAACATCCTCCTGTTAACACGGGACAGAGCAGTTTCCCCTCGTGTCACCAGAGCACAGCACATGGCACTATGACAATGTGACAGCTCTTCCAGGGAAGCTGAGATTTCTGCCCAGCTCTTCCCCCACACCTGGAAAACGGGCGTTTCATGCAGGCAAAGGGCTCAGCCAGCTTGAGGGATGGTCCGTGCTTTCAAACAACACGGGGAAACCAAAACAACCCAGCCGGAATAAAAAGCCCTGCAAACGCTCCCTCTCGTGGAGGCYGGCTGCTCTCCTGCCGGCTGGGAGAGCAGCAGAGATCTTATCCCCAAAACCTTCCCAGGGATGAGGGAACATCTCTGTGGGATGTTCTGTAGGAACAAAASGGGGCTGGTGACACCGTCCCCTCGCAGCATCCCCGTGGTGCCAGCCCTCGGTGCCCAGTGGGATCTCTGGAGTGAGCAGGACACAGGGATGGGATGGGATGAGCTCAGAGCTGGGGGCACTCCTGAGTCCATCACCCAGGATCCTGGCTGCCTTTGGGGCTTTCACAGCCAAATTGCTGCCCCTTCTCGCTGATGTGGGCAGACAGAACAGGGGATTACAGAGGGAAACCCCAGGAATAYCTGTTGGCATCAGCCTTGGCTGAACCCCACATGGAATTGGCCTTTTTAAAGCCATTTTGAGGGTGTCCCCCAAGGCCTGACATGGCCTGGAAGGGGAGGACAGCTCGAGCTGGCCCAGGGACAGCAGCCCTGCAGTGTCTCCACCAGCTCATTATTTCCCAGCCTGGGGAATTATTTCCCAAAAGTCTTTAACTGATTTCCCCCCCTCCAGCCACACAGGATTTTTGCACTGACAACACCTTTCTGCTGGGAAGCGAGCCAGGATCTCCACAAGGTCATTTTGCAAAGACAATTAGGCAGTCCCTCGACAGCGCTGTCTCATTTTAATTAGATCTTATTTCCAAAGAATTACCGAGTGTGCCAGGCCCGAGGCTGGAGGCAAGGGCCATTTACAGGAATCAGTGGGAAGCAAAGGACAGATGTACCTGTGCTCACGTCACCAGCTACAGCAGCGCCAAAGGAGAGGGGCAGCCTTTCCTGCACGATTTCATCCATTAATTCCTCGGGCAATGGGAGACCTTCCATGCAGAGCACACAGCATCGCTGCTTCAGGCTGTTCCTTGGGGCTCAGGCACCTCGGAGTGAGCATTCCCTGCATTCTGGGGGGCTCTGGAGGTGTAGTAGGAATGGTTTTGGCAGAATCTGCAAAGCTGGGGAATGGTACCAGGTCCTCACTATCCACCAGGCAGCTGCTCAAATGTGCACGTGAACAGAAAAAGTGAACAGACACCCACACAAACGCTCTCAGAAAGGTGCAACGTGGCCATGCAGGTGGCAGGGCACAGGGGACAGATGGGTCTGAAGGGCGGGCACAACGAGGGGCACCTGCCACGGACCCCRCCACTGCTGCCGTAGGAAGCCAAACCCCCGGGATCCCTGGTGGTGCCTCCGGAGAACCCTCTGGGGACCCGCGAGAGAGGCTGCACCGGCAGGGAGCCCTCTGGGGACCCCCCGGGACCCTCTGAGGACCCCCGGGACGCTCCCGACCCCCCCTCGGGACCCTCTGAGGGCCTGCAGGAACCCCCTGGGACCTTCTGGGGATCCCCGGGACCTCCCCGGGACCTCCCCAGGACCCTCTGGACATACCTGGGACCCTCCCGGGACCCTCCGGGGACCCCCGGACCCTCCCGGTTCCCCCGGCCCGGCCGCGCCCCCGGGGCCGCCCCTCGGCGCGGCGCCGCTGCGCCACCTGGCGGCCGAGCCCGGAACAACGCCCGGGTTCTCCGGGTCTGGGCAGGGAAAAGCCGGGTTTGGGTCTGGGGTTGGGTTTGGGATTTCCTGGGACCCCACAACCAAGCGGTGCCGTTCCCGTGCCCTGATGTGAGGCGCGGGCTGGGAGCGGTGTGRCTGGCCCCCCTAGGAGAGCGGCGGAGGGGGCTGCCCCCGCCGGGAGCCTCYGCTCCATCCCGTCGGATGTCCCGAGCAGAGCCTCCTCCCTTCCCGGCGCGGCTCCGAGGAAGGCTTGGGAAAAGGCCCGGGCGGGCGCCGAGGGGCGACGGACCTGGCTCTCCCTCGCCATCACCCGCCGCTGTAAACAACCGGAATAAACCGAGAGCCTCCCCTTTCCCCTTTCCCACCCTGCCTGAAGAGCAAGAACGGAGCAAACGGTGCCTGCGGCTAGGAACCGGCTCCCTATCAAAATAAACAGCTGCTTTTTCACTGATAATGTTTTTACCCCCCTCCCCTCCACCCTCCAGACACCCACACGGATCAAAGTGGCCCTGGGAACCTTGTGGCAGGGAACAGCCTGGATGGCTGCTGCGCCCTTCCCACAGCCCCGGCCCGGGACAGGGACCGTGCCCCCGCGGGGACAACGGGCCAGAAGCGGATGAGTGGGGCTGAGACACCTTTGAGATACCGGTGCCCGCAGGAAGGATCCAGGCAGAGGCTCAGCCCTGCAGCAAAGCGAGGGGGACTGCCACGGCAGAAACCGGCCGGACTCCACATCGSAGCCCACCCTCACAGCCCCATAAATCCCTCCCAGCCGCAGGTGCGGAGCTGCGCATCCCGCCCCGAGCGCACAGGTGCGGGGATGTCCGGCCGGGATGAGGGGCGAGGCTTCTCCGGGATGAGCGGGGGGCGGGTGTGCGCTCACAGCCCCGCCGGGGCCCCGCCGCTGCCCTTTGTCCATTGATCCGCCATCGGCAGCCGCAGACAGAGCGGCGGCCCCGCGGGTAATTGGGGCTCCGGGGCCGTGACCGCGCCCCCCTCGCCCCTGAGCTCCGCGGGGAGCAGGGGCCGGCGGGGCCTCGCTGGGAGCCGGGGCTGGGCCCGCTCCGCTCTGTCCCGGCTGCGGGGGCAGCGCGGCGCCAGCCCGGCAGAAAGAGCTGCCTTCCCACCGCCCACCCCCTGCCCTGGCCGTCCGGGGCACCCCAGGATGTGGGGCACCCCTGTCCCGACGGCCGCACCCCGCGCCCGCACGGTCGGGACCGGCAGATGAAATGTTCCTGCGGGGGATTTGATCCCGTGTGCGGCAGCGACAGGACCTGGGCTGGGAGAGATCCTGATGTGGGGCGGGATCCTGGCACCACGGCATGCACAGCTCCATGGCATCATTCTCAGACCCTGATCCCTTCTGCAAATCTCAGTATTTAAGGGGGGTTTATAAAAAATGGAGATTTTTTTCATACGGGTGACAGGGCAAGGGAGACGATTTTAAGCTAAAAAAGGTTAAGATTTAGATTAAATGTTGGTGGGAAATTCTTCCCTGTGAGGGTGCTGAGGCGCTGGCAGAGCTTGCCCAGAGAAGCTGTGGCTGTTCCATCCCTGGGATTGTTCAAGGCCAGGTWGGATGGGGCTTGGAACAACCTGGACTGAGTAGAGAGTGTCCCTACCCACAGCAGGGGCTTGGAACGAGGTGGGTTTTAAGATTCCTCCCGACCATTCTTTAGTTCTCTTATTCAGCCCCACATCCACGACCCAAAATGTGCAGCGGCCCTGGGATAACACACGAACACGGGGCCGGCGGCCCAAATGAGGGGCTGGGGGTCCTGCAGAGCCCCCCCTGGGCTGCACAGGGCCAGGAGCCGTGGCAGCGCTCCCCCTCCGCGGGGCTGCGAGATGCTCTGGCATGAGCTCCTGTTCCTGTTTACAAACAGCCGCCCATGGAGCCCTTCCAGCAGCGCTATTGTGCAGCTCGGCCGCCGAGGCAGCCGGGCTTTGTCCACCAGGCCCACGGAGCCCTCAGGGCAGCTCTGCTATTTTTAGTGCCTGCCCAAGCACCTCGTGCGTTCAGCTGGAGAAATTCAGAACTCACCACCAACTTCGGTGCTTAAAGACCTCGCTGCTCCGGTGACACGGCACCAGCGTTGAGGTGGTGAAACACCAGCTCCAGACACCACCAGAACACCCAGAACTCGGTTTTTGTGGCCGCAGCGGCTTGGCCAAGCCGGGTTTTGCCAGGTGCAGAGCAGCGGGGCCATGAGGGTGCCGTGCCGGGTGTGCCCCCGCGGGGCCTCCCAGCGCCTTTTCATGGCTGAGGAAAAGAAAYCCCAGCGCAGTGCGTGACTAATCGGTAGCTGCTCATCGAGCTGCTTCAATGGGGTTTCTCAGAGCCTGGGCATGGCCGGGGCAGGCGCGGAGCAGCTCGGCTCCTGTTGGAACAGCCTGGCTGGGGGGGCAGGCCCTGCTCCCTGCCTCTGGGCACTGCTCCTCAGGGTCACCGKCGTGAACCCACAGAACGCTTTGCCCCTCCCCGGTGAAGAGCGGCTTTGTGCTCACTGGGAAGGTTGGGAGGTCCCGCTGGCACCAGCGCTTGGCCCCCAGTCCGGGATGGGTGACAGGGCTGTCCCTGACCCACCAGGATGGCAGGAGCCCATCGTGAGGCTGCCCCGGGATGTTCTACAGCACGGCCAGAATCTCCCCACTGTGATTTTCCCAGCCACCTTAGGCTACATCCAGCAAGGTTGGATTAGAGGGGAAGGGGCCAGAGGAGCCCCCACAGCAGCACAGGTTGCGACCCCTCACTAAAAACAGAGCCCATTAAATCGCTGCTCATCCCGAGTCGTGTTTATTCGGAAATAATCCAGCAAGCCTAACTGGGGCTAAGCTCCTCCTGGGGAAGGCCTTCCCACCCTGCTGCAGAAATAATCACGGAGGCAGCATCTCCTCTCCCGCCCTCGAGGAACTCAACCCCAGCCCCTCTCCTCCGACACAGGGAGGGGGATCCAAAGCCCCTTTCCGTGCCCGCAGCATCGGGAGCGCGGGGGCGGCCGAGGCGGGGCCGCGCCCGCCCCGTCGGGGCCGCGCTGCGGGGGGAGCGCGGCGGCGCCAGCAGAGGGCGCCAGAGGCCCGGCTCTGCGCCTCGGCCCGAGGGGGCGGCGGGGCCGGGAGAAGGGAACCGGGGGGAAGGCAAAGGAACCGGGGGGGAAAGGTGCTGCTCCTTCCTCCGCGACGCCCCGACAGCCTCCGGGCACCGGGGGAGATGGGGGGACTTAAAGCCCACAGCCCTCGGCGGTCCCGTCCCCGAGGGTACCGGCGCGCCCGGGTGGCTTTGTCACCGTCCCGGGCKGCACCCGGTTCATCCCTTGGCCGCCATCCCTCCCTCACCGCTCTGCCCCGCTCCCATCGCCGCCGGTGYGAGCAGCGCTGCCCGGTGGTGCCCGCCGCTCCCGGAGCGTCCCCGCAGCCCCGGMGGGGCGGCCCCGGTTCTGCTTCCGCGGATGGCCCCGGGGACAGCCTGGCACCCGCGGGGGGTCCCGGTGCCGCATCCCCGCTCACCCCCGTCCCCTCCCGGCGCACCTGCCGGGGAGCAGCGGCAAACCCCGACGGGCAGAGCCGGCGGGCAGCGCCCTGCGCTCACCGGGGCCGCGCCCTGCGCTCACCGGGACCGTGCCCTGCGCTCACCGGGACCGTGCCCTGCGCTCACCGGGACCGTGCCCTGCGCTCCCCGGGGCCGAGCCCTGCGCTCCCCGGGGCCGCGGCCGCGCAGCCCGGGCCGTTCCCGTTCTTTTCCCCCGGCAGCCTCCGAGGCTCCGCGCACCGCGCAAGGGGCGGCTCCCAGCGCCGCGCACCTGCGGAGCATCGGCGGCCCCGACGGGGCGGAGCGAGAAGGAAACAGGCGAAAACCCGGCAGGATTTCTCCGAGTAGTTTTTGTTTGGTTTTTTTAGTTTCTTTTTTTTTTTTTTATTGAAAGATGTGAGAATTCATCAAAACTGAACAGACAGATACCCGAGTAACCAGCACGTTGCAAATCATGTATCTTTTTATTTTAAAACAAATATAGAGCACAGTCCTGTGATATTTAAATTTATTATACTTTTTTTTTTTGTTCTGGAGTGAAAAATAAAAACCTGAGGTTTATTCCTGCATTCTCTATACCCCGCACTGTAGCAATATTTTAGTTACGTTTTGGATTCGTTAGTTTATTTTTTGTTCTTGCAAAAGTCCGTTAAAGGATTGAAATCTTAGTTTTAATGACTCCAAAAATTGTTTTATCAGTGGCACATGATTGTCCTAGAGAACAGGCGGGATAAACAATATTTTAAAACACAGAGAAACCGATATCTCCTTCAATCACAAAGAGCTAAATAGTTTTCATTTACAATATATATGTTCATGTAAAATGAAAAAAAAACCCAAAAAAAAAAAAAAAAAAAAAACGAAAAAAAAACCTTAAATGCGAGGAGTTAAACTCTAAATATTATGTACACACCAATGTACAACTCTGAATAAATTAATACCAATTTGCATATTCTGGGATCCTTATAGCTTATTTACACAAATTACCATTTATTTCATAAATATCTGCCCAGGTACCCACGAGGCTCCCTCCGCCGTGCCCKCTCTGTGTGGCGGCGGCTGCCGAGGCGGTTTGGTTTCCATCTTCGCTTTCTTATCTCTCTCCTTTCGTTTTTGTTTTTTTTTTAATCTTTTTAAATTATTTTTTTCCTTCCCCTCCCCTCGCACAGGTGAGGGTTCGGCCCCTCTCACCCCCTCACCGAGGCAGGGGTTGAGGCCGCCCCGTCCCTCAGGTGTCTCGGCACCGGCTCATCACCCTCCCCCGAGCTGCCCMGTGCCCGGAGCGAGGAACTGGGGGGGTCCTGGGGGGCTCCGCGGCCTCGTGGAATCGGGGGGAGCCTCTCCCAGCCCCACAGCCGAAGGGGTGGGCAAGCCCTGCTCTCCAGCTGCTCCCTCCTGGCTCTGGGGCGGTGGGGTCCGCACGGCCCTCGGGGTGGGTCCCTGTGCTCCGGCACCCCGCTCCCTTGCCTCGCTCCCACCCCTCGCTCCGCAATAAATATTTATACTGTGCTGTACAAAATACCAGTGCTTCTCCGCCCCGCCGGGAGGGCTCGCCGCCCGCCCCGCCGCTCACTTCGGGGACTCCCGGCCGGGTGACAGCTCCCGCTGGCTCTCCAGCCCGCTCACCAGTCTCTGGATGTTCTGCAGTTCATTGAGGGACTCCTTGAGCGAGCCCTTGGGCGAGGCTGCGGGGCGCTGGGCGCCGCCCTTGTGCAGGGGCACGTCGGGCAGGGGGCTGGGTTCGCGGCTGCTGCCGCCCTTGGAGCCCTCGGAGGCGGCGTTGAGGCTGGCGGGCAGGCCGGTGGTCAGCAGGTTGGTGCTGGGAGGGATGGTGACCGGCAGCTGGTAGGGGCTGAAGCGCAGGCGGGGCCGGCTGCTGCCCAGGAAGGGGTTGCGGGACAGCGGCCCCGCGGCGGCAGCGCTRGTGGCCGGCATGGCCGAGGCGGCCGCTGCGGCCGCTGCCATGTAGGTGTAGGGGTAGGGGAAGAGTCCGCCGAAKGTGGGCATCGGGATTCCCTGTGGGGACAGAAAGAGCTGTCAGAGCTGTGCCGCTGCTCTGCTGCATCCCCGCTCCTGCCTGCCCCCCACCCCGAGCTGTGCTCCCAAAAAAAAGACAAAAGGCAAAGATGAAACAACCTAAAAGCACAGCGTGGGGGTATCCGTGTGGAACGGGCTGAGGGAGGGGGTACAGCCCCACCTGCCCCATCCCGAGCCAGGCTTGGATGAAAAAAATCCAAAATTAGTGCCACCGAGCACAAAGCCCTGCCTGAGATCTGCCCCGTGCCCTCCCTGCACGCTGCGCGTCCTTGCCTGCGCAGCATCACTGCCCCTTAACCACATTAAAACACGTTGTTAAGCAGGACGGATAAATTAGGGGAGTTCAAAGACATCTTTCTGTATTCCTCCAGAGGAGAGGGGAAAGGCAGCAGCAGCGCAGGCGCTGTGGGAGCTGACAGGRAGGCAGGGAGCTGCTGGATGGGGACAGCCAGGTCAGGCAGGGCCACAGCTCCTGAGTGCCCTTGACTGTGGAGGAGGCATAGCAGCTGCAAAAAAATCGAGATTCCTCCTCAAATCAACCCTGAAGCCACCTTTAAAATGCCTCCCGGGTTCTGCCTGTGCCACATCTGGGGACACGTCAGGGGTGTGTCACCCCCTCGTCCCTATGGGCTGCAGAGGGCCTGGGGGAGGCTGGGGGCACCATCAGCTCCTTCCCTGCAGTGGGGCCACCCTGAATGTCCCCACACTGCGGGTGACACTGGCCAGGCCTGACCTGCAGCCCCAAAGTKCCCCGCTCACTCAGGGAGCTTTTTGGGAGGACACGAAGGGGAGAYTCCAAGGCCGAACTGGACAGCAGGGGTAGGGATGGGGACACGGGGCTTACCTGAGAGGCCAACATGTGCTGGGAGAGGTGGAAAGGGAAGGGGGTGGCCGTCCCTGCCGCGCCCGGGGCGGACGAGAGGGCTCCRTTCTCCAGGCTGCCCCCGCCGGTCACCGAGGCCAGCAAGTGTCCCATGCCCATGGCAGAGAAGGCGCCGGGGGCCATGGCGAACTGTCCTGGGTGGATGAAGAGGGGCTGCCCKGCGCCCAGCGGGCTGAAGAACTGCTGCCCGTGGAGGCCGGAGAGCGCCAGGCTCTGCAGGTGCCCGGCGCTCAGGTGCGGGGGGCTGTCCGTGTGCACCATCAGCGGAGCGAAGGCCTCCTTGCCCAGCCCGCCGCCCTCCGTGTCCTTCTTGCCTGGCTCCGTCTCTTTCCTCCGCCCTTCCACCTTGTCCTTCTCCAGSCCCCGTGCTCCGAACAGGCCCTCGGCAGGAGCCTCCCGGGGGGATGCGCCGTCCTTGGCTTTCTCGGGGCTGTGCCTCTCCTTGCCCCGCTCCTCCGGGCACCGGGGGCTGCCGCGGGGTGTCCCGTCCTCGGCGCTGGGGCTGGCCGCTGCCACCGGCCGCTCCTCGGGCACCTTCTCCACCTCGGCGTCGCTGTCGGCCCCCGGCTTCTCCTCTGCAAGGGGGAGGGAGGGGCAGAGGTCAGAGCAGGAGCACCCAGGGGAGCTGAGGAAGGGGTCACTCACGAGAGGGTGTCAGGGAGAGGTTGTGATGGTGAAGCCGCCGGTCGTTGTTAATGGGAGAAATTTTGGGGGCAGAAACGGGCCATGGTCACTCTGGGGAAAGGGGATTAACAACAAGGTCCTGTGGCTGTGCCAAACAGGAAAAACACGTTTGATGGAGAAGCAGAATCTGTTACAGCGTGGCTCTGCTCAGCTGCAAA
This sequence comes from Alauda arvensis, assembly GCA_902810485.1. Lineage (NCBI taxonomy): Eukaryota > Metazoa > Chordata > Aves > Passeriformes > Alaudidae > Alauda > Alauda arvensis. The sequence continues at coordinate 2,139,204 of CADDXX010000070.1, read as the reverse complement.
GTCCAAGCGGGCKGCAGAGCGGGGATGGGGAGAGCGGGCAGTGGAGGAAAYGGTCCTGCCTATATTTAATTACACGGAGCTGATCGCCAGCGCACCACGGATTTATTCCAAATGTGCAGGTTGAGACAGGTTAAAGAGGCAGCTTTGGGGCTGGGRGCATGGTACAGGCTTCTCTAAAAAGGGCTTTAATTTAAAAAACCCCAKTGAGCTCTCAGAGGAGGCAGGGGGACGCGAGGGGAGCTGAGCCCCTGCYTGAACGGCCCCACTAAACGAGAAAAGCCTTTTGGTGCGGGTGAGGTGAAGCTCTGCAGGCTGGGGCAAATATTCGGGGAAGCCTTTGAAAGTGGAGAGGGGTGTAATAAACCCTCCCTCCAGCTCGGGGTGGGGGGTTGCAGTTTTGATGAAGGTTTGCAGGGAATCGCGTTGGTGGAAAGTTTAAAGAGCAGATTGATAGTGCGGCGAGACAAAACCCAGCATCCAACAACTGCCCTGGGAGCTGCTGGGTGATTTTCATTTACCAGCTTGAAGCCCTTGAGTTACAACATTTTTTCCCCCTCTCTTTCAAATGTATTAATTCTTTTTTCTTTTCTCTTTTTTTCTCTTTATTTGAGTGTGAGATTCCCATGGTAGGCAGGGCACACCAGGCTAACGTGGTGAGCCCACAGGCTGCTCTGCCATTTCTTCTTGTATAATACAAACACAAAGCATCAGGTGTATGGAGGATCAAATATATACTCCAAAGAAAATACATAAAGAGAAAAACGTTGCAACTCGTGAATGCCATTTGCATTTGCTCTGTTTTTGTCCTTTCATCCCCTGTGCTCATCCCCATCTTTCTTTCCCCCGGGTGTTTTTGCCTCCCTGCCCACAGGAAATCAGCAGGCAGCATCCCCGAGGGAGCGGAACGTTTGGGGGGCGTTTTGGGGACCGCGTTACCTCTGCCGCTGCCCTTGAGGCGCAGGGGGCTGGGGAGGGCTCCCACGGGCGAGTGCAGGGCATCACGCACGGCCGAGGGCTCGCAGGAGGAGGCGTCCGACTCGCCGCCGTCGCGGTCGGGCTTGCAGGGCTCCTCGTACATCCGCAGGGACGGCAGGGACAGCTGCTTCCTGCGGGAGACACGCAGCGTCGGGCCCCGGCCGCTCCCCCCGCGGGCGCGGAGCCGGGGAGGGACGGGCGCGCCCCTTACCTCTTCTCCCGCCGGCCATTGCCCGTGTCCCGAAAGCCCTTGGCGAAGGGGTTGTTATCGATTTTCAGCTGCGTGATCTGCCAGAGGAGGGGGGAGAAGGAGAGAGGGGGAGCCGTGAAGCCCTGGCCGCTCTGCCCCCAGCCCATCCCCGCCGCCGTCGGGGAGCGCGGGGTGCGCGGCGCAGGCTGCGGAGCCCGCGTTAACACACCGCAGGCTTTATTAAAAATGATGCTGAGGTTTGGGCTTGAATTATTAATAGCGTCTTAATGATAGGAAGTTATTTTTCACGGCCCCCCGGAGGGAAGATGGCGACTGAGCTGCTCGGCGCTGGTTAAAAGCTATTCTTATCCCTGCCYGCCACGGGCTGCCGGGGCCGGGCGACATCAGGGCGCTCAATAATGCATGGCCCTGCAACACGGCCCCGAGAGGGGCTCTGGAAAAGGCCCGGCTGCCCGGCCCCGCCGCGACCCCCGGTCCAGAGCATCCCCCGGCCCGAGCATCCCCCGCCCGACGGGGCCCACGGGCGGCGGCCGGCCCCGCGCAGCTTGCGGCGGCCCGGCAGACAAAGTGCTCTTTAATCGATTGTGACTCTTCGCCATAAACTTTACGAGGGAAACAAGCCCACCAGGACCCTCAGACAGAGCTGTCAATTAGCATCAGCAGCCAGGGGTGGAGGTGGGGGTCAGCTTTTGGGTTAAAACACACACACGCACAACTCTTGGAAGGGGACGGAGGAGGCTCTCTGCTGCCCATCGTGCTCTCCYGGCTCTGCCTGCCCACAGGGCGACACTTGCTAAATCACGAAAGCAACTAAAATTAGCTTATCTGCCTCTGGTTTTTTGGCTCCTCCAGAGCCCTGGGCACCTTCTGGGTGAGGCTGCCCAGGCCTGGTGCTGCTCTCCACAGCCCGGGCCTGCAGCAAAGACTCCCCAGAAAGGAGCAACAAACTCCGTGGAGGGGATTATTAACAGCAAAAAATAGAAATACTGACAACAGCGTGAATATTAATACTAAAAATAGCGATAATAAYACCAGCAGTGCGAGGGTGCATCCCACTCTGAGGACTTGGGGTTTTAACCTTTCTGCTGTTGCTGCTTTTTGCCCCGAAATATCCTCAGCAGCACACTCACACACACAGAAACACGCTGATAGAGGGGAAGGGATGGGACAGGGGTGAGAACAGGGACAGGGACARGGATGGGGACAGGACAGGGACAGGGACWGGGATGGGAAGAGGACAGGGACAGGGAGAGGGGCTGCCCGACCCTACCTTGTCGTTCTGGTAGGCGGTGACGGCGATGAAGTCGGTCTCGGGGAACACGTAGGTGCGGAAGGTGCTGTAGGGCAGCTTGAGGATGTCGTTGGCGCGGACGATGTGGAACCTGGGCTGGTACTTGTGCATGGAGTTCAGGATGGTCTGCGGTGGGCGAGAGAGCACAGCCCGCGGCTGCCGTCAGCCCCACGCACCCTATAAAAACCCCAGTTTTATCCCGAAAACAACCCCCAAAAATTACACCCCTCAAATTCGAGAGGAAGGAATGGCGGCGGATGCCAAAGAAGGATATTTCCTTTTATTTTATTTTTTTCTGTTGTTGATGCCATTGCAGGATCTGTCCCCAAAGAAGGAGGTCAGGGAACAGGCAGAACAGCATCTTTGCGGGTGTTAAGCACGGCAATAAAGCAGCAAAAGGGATCTCCCGCTTTTATTACAACCCTGCGAGAGCGAGGCGACTTTTCGACACGTTTCTCACCGCTTTTCACATTCCCGTCCTTAAAAATAAATTACTATCCCTCACCACCACAAAAAAAAATAATGTTAAAAGGCTCTGGGTGAGTGTCGGGGGCGGCAGGAGCCGGTGCCAGCCCCAGCCAGAGCCTGAGACCTGAAAGGAGCGTTTCACCACGAGCCATAGCAAATTTATGTCTCGGAGCAGCGTTGCAGAAGGAACAGACTTTTTTTTTTCCTTTTTTTTTTTTTTTTTGAGTCGGGTTTGTTGCTTTTTTTTTTATTAAACCCGAATTCCCCGTGATTTGGCTGAGGATTTTTGGAAGCGGCTGAAGCCGCGCCCCTGGGGCCGCTCCGACCCCCTGCCCCTCGCTGCCTGCTTTCCTGCCCGATGGCTTTTAAATAATTCCCCAACCTGCTGTGGTCGGGCTGAAATGCAGAATTCGCTGCCCAGAATTCGTAGAGGGACGGCGAAAGCTGGAGTAATTATTGTCAAATAGCGTCGGCCAAATGGCTAAATAATTATCACTTCATTTCGGTTTAGAAGGCAATAAAAAAAATCCCCCCCCCTTTTTTTTTTTAACCCTAGCAATAATCACCTGCTGATGAATTGTCGGGCCGCTGTTATATTGATATAATCTAGACGGGATTTATCATGAAAATGGTGCAAAAAGTCTCATTCAGGCGTGCAAATCTGCATTCCTTTAAAAAAAAATAATCATCCCTCTCTGACCAGATGGGCACTGGCTAAACCCTCATCTCCCAGATTTAACACAGTCCGGATTTTGGACAACGACAGATACCAGAAATCTTTAATTGAAGGAGGCGAACCGTTAAAAGCGCTGAATCAAACTAGTTTTTCACCAGTACCAAAAAAGAAAAAAAAATATATTTTTTAGACTCCTTCTCTATCGATTTACCTTGCTGGCTATAAATAACCTCGCAATGTATTATTTAACAAAGACGCTGTTTCCTGCCTTAAGAGAAAAAAATAAAACTGAGAGAGAAAAAAAAAATTCAAAAAATAAAAAGAGAGTGGAAAAATAGAGAGGGGGAAAAAAAATAAAGACAGAGGGGAAAATGTCCGGAGGTGCGGAGCTGCTCGGAGCTCCCCCAGCCGAGCRGGGTCCCGCAGCCCCCGCAGCGCGGCTGCCCCGGGCTCGGCCGGCCCCGGCTCCCCGCTAATTACCGTATCAGCAGCGCTGCACGATGAACTTTCCCTTTATCGCCCTAAATGCTCGCTCGGAGGAAGCAGAGCTGGCTGGGGCGCTGCGATTTCTCCCTCCGTGCATTCCCGCAGGATCGCGCTGCCCTCGCTGTCTCTGCCAKCGGCCAGCACCCTTCGCTGCCTTCCTGCCCTCTCTCCCTTCTCTCTTTTCCCTTTCTTTGTTTATTTCGCTTGGCATATTTTTGGCTTAATTACTCCGTTTTGTTTTACCTCCTTTAGGTGATGCAGATACCATCGGCAGGGATATAAACAGGGGATTTCGGAGGCAGATGGTGCCAAGGACTCCAGCCCTTCTCCCGGCTGCGGGAGCCCAGCGCAGGTGCCTCCGGCTCCGCTCGGCCCGGGGGACAGCGACAGCCCCGGCCCGGCCACCGCCCCGTCGGGGCTGCCCTCACTGCAGCCCCTGCACATCCAACCTCCCCAAATTCCTCTCCCCGCAGAGCCTCCAAGGCCGGGCAGAAGCAGCAGGACAGGCCAYGAAGGCCGGGGATGCGGGAGCCAAGGGGAGCCCGAGGCTGCTCGCAGCTCAACTCTCCTTTTTCCCTCCGGAGAACGGGACCTGCCCTCGGTGCCGGGCAGCACCAGGGGCTGGGGGCTGCCAGGCCAGCGCAAGGCCCGGCCAGGCCCCGCTGCCCGGCCCGGGCCGGCTGGAGGAGGCTCTAAAAAACCCCGCGGTTCCCCCAGGGAGATCACGGGCAGCCCCCGCAAAGAGCAAACCCTGCACCGGGCAAACCTCTCACCGGGCAAACCCCGCACCGGGCACACCCGCACCGGGCACAGCCCAGGCTCCCTGCCCGGGGGGCTCCGCTCTGCCCCGCAGCCGCACTTACAAAGCCGTGCTTATCCGAGATGTTGTTGGTGAGCTTGAGCTTGTGAAAGGCAACAGGTTTGGCCATCCACTGCTCCCCCGTGGCCGGGCTGTCGGGGTGGATGTACATGCGCTTGGGCATCTCCGGGTCGGCCTTGCCGGCCACCATCCAGCGGGAGTTGTGGAATTTGTACCGGCAATCGTCGGCCGCCACTATATCCATCAGCAAAATGTATTTGGCCTTCTTGTCCAGGCCGCTCACCCGCACCTTGAACGGGGGGAACATCCTCCTGCGGAGAGACCCAGAGCAGTACAGGGCTGCCCCCGCCCGCCGCCGGCCCCCGACGGCTGCGGCCCCTCCGAACCCCCGGTACCGCCCGGCCCCGGCCCCGCCGAGCCCCCGGTACCGCCCGGCCCCGGCTGCTGCTCCCAAACCACCATCTTTTAGTTCAGTTCGCTGAGGATTCCCAGCCGTCCTCACATCCCACCTCTTCTCACCCCGCTGTGCTGCCCGCACCGTGGCAGAAAGCAGGGGGAAAACTCAAAAAAAATCCCATTTCGGGAAATAAGGGGCGAAAACACATCCTGTTTTTGCCCTATTTCTCTGCCTCTCGCAGAGCCGCTCGCTCAGCACCCCCGGCTGCCTCTCCCGGGCCCGAGGCCACGGGCAGGGCCGGGGACGACCCCGGACGTGGGGAAAGTTTGGCAGGAGGGAAGGAAGCGGCGGGAAGCGGCGTAAACAACGGGAGCGGGGGATTCCGAGCGCTCAATTAACGTGCACGAATTTAATTTGGGATCGCGCTCGGAAAAGTAGTAATGGGAAGGGGGTGGCGGGGGGGGAAACGGTGACAGAAAAGCTCGGAGAAACGGGCTCCGAAAAACTCMAGGGATCGAAAGCGGCCGCGTTATTCCATGGGGACGGGTGGGAAGCGGGATGGAGCGAGGGGCGAGGGCGCTGCGCGGCCGCGCAGGTGCGGGCAGGGCTGGGGGGGCTGCGCGGAGCCGGCTCTTACCTCCCCGACTTGGTGATCACCATCTCGGTGCCCAGCTTGTGGAACTGGTCCCAGAGCTCTTTGGCTTCCAGCGTTACTTTGGGGTCGTCCTCGACCTCCTCCTCGGGCTCCAGGCTCTTGAGCGAGCGCAGATGGGCGGCTTGGTGGTGGTGTCCCAGGGCCGAGACGTGCAGCCCGGCCTCGGCCGCSCCGGCCAGCCCCGGGTCCGGCATCGGCTTCGCCAACGCCGCCGGAGGCAGAGCCAGAGCCGGGAAAAAGGAGGGCTGGGCGGCTGCGAGGAAAGCGGACATGGGGAAGTCAGCCGGCCGGGGTGCGTGGAAGGGGTGGTAAGCCATGGCAGTCCCTGGGAAGGCTGGATCTCTCATCGGTGCATCCACAAATCCAGGAGAAAAAGAGGGATTCCCTTTAC
>CADDXX010000070.1:2067773-2131497 GCA_902810485.1 Alauda arvensis | reverse complement strand
GAGTCGCTCCCAGCCGGCGCCCCCCACCCTGCCGGCAGCCGCCCCGAGCGGGAGCCGGGGGGGTTCCGCCCGCAGCTCCGCGCCCCAGGCCGAGGTCGGACCCCCGGGACCCCGCCGTCGAGGCGCGTCGGGTACGCGGCCGGGGGCCAGCGCGGCGGTGCCCGGCCGGAGGGGCTGTTTACCCGGGCGGGGGGAGGCAGATAAGGAGGAGGGGGGGACACTCCGGGGCTGTTTGCTGAGGGATTAGGGCCGGTCCCGCCGCGCCGGGGCCCGGGGGGGCGGCGGGCGCGGTGGGTGTCCCCTCGGAGAGGCCGGTTTGGAGATCTGCGCTGATTAACTGAGGGCCGCGGTGGCTGAAGAGGGCCCTGGCGCCAGGCGGCTGAGCCCTCACAATAAAGACCCGTCTCTTGTCACTTCATATTTACCCCCAAATCTTCAAAAAGCGCCCTGCCATCCTTCCAAGGCTCCTGCCCCCGCCGCCTGCGCTGCGACCAGGCGGGACGGGGGGGGTGGCGGCCGGCCCACTCCTCTGCCCCCCGGCCTGTCCCCCCCCGTTCCCSGGCCCTCCCGCTCCGCGGATGCGCAGCGAGGCGCGGCCGCAGCGGCTCGGAGCCCTCGCGGTGCTGTCCCCGCTYGGGGTGGGATGCGGAGACCCCCGGGTGCCCCCTTCCCATCCCGACTTCTTCTCTCTGTTCCTCCGCCCCTGGCAGGGACCTGGTACCCTGCTGGTAGCGACCCCCGCCCGCAGCCCCGTCCCCAYGCCCGGGCGCTGCTCGGGGCCGGTCTCCACCTGCCCCGCGTCCCGCGGCAGGTTCACCTCTGCCCGCTGCTCTCCCGACGGGGCGGGCACCGCGCCTCACCCCCCGGGRCTGCCCGGGGCCGGGGGGGTCCCGCTGACCATTGAACGGGCAACGGGGACTGAAATTTCAACCCAATTTGGACTTTGCTTCCTCGCMGCCGTGGAAAACTGCTGACGGCAGCTTTGGCAAATGTGGGGCTTGCTTGTGTTGGTTTTTTTTTTTTCCCCCAATTTCTCCCTCCCTCACAAAGGAAAAGTGGAGCCTTTCATTGCCTCGGGGGGAACGTCCCCACGCCGGGACGGTTCTTCCGCGGACACTTCGCCCGTTTCTCCAGGGAAAGACGCGGGGCCCGGCCCTTCTGGGCCCGGAGCAGCCGTGTCCCGGCGAGGARAGGTCGCCTGTCCTGCGGGCCACCGGCCGGGGCCCCGCCCGCGCCCCCCGCTCCGCTGTAAGGCCGCAAGCGGCCTCGCCTGCAGAATAAAACCCATCCACAGCAGCCTCGTCTCCCCGAGCTTCCGTAGCGACGGCCGCCGGCGGGGCTGCGGGGATGGGGGTAACGGGGACCCGGTGCCCACGGGGACAGGGGCACCCACTGCGCTGCCACCCCCGGCGGGGACAGGGGCACCCACTGCGCTGCCACCCCCGGCGGGCCCGGACACGAGCCAGGAACTGCACCCACGGACGGGCCGTGCCCGCGCATCGCCCGCCGGTGACCGAGCAGAGAGAGAGGCCTCGGTTCCTGTCCCAGCTGTGCCCCGGGCCGGGAACCAGGAGTGTCCCCGCTCAGTCCCCTCCGAGGGMAGTTTTCCAATCTGCCCCAGGGCGCTGCGGAGCTCGGGGTTGCCGTGCCTGGCTCCTGGGAGCCCTCCCGGTGGCCCGCGGGTCAGGTCCTCAGTCCCCGGGCTGGGAGTAATGGAGACCGGGATTGTCCCGTGGATTCGTCCCGGGGATCCGCCCCGGGGATCCGTCCCCGTTCCGCCCGGGGAAACCGTCCCGTCGGGCCGCCCCCGCCCCCCGCCCGCCCCGCATCGCGGCCCCGCTCGCTCTTCCCCTTTCATCTCTGCCCATCTCCACTCATCATCCCTTTTCTATTTTTAGCCGGTAGACTTAGGCCTTGGCGCCAGGCCGTTTAAGACCTGTCAAAGTCCTTCATATTTCCCTCATGTCACATGGACCTTTCGCTCTCTTCCCCGCGCCATGCGAGGGCCGTAATTTGGATCTGTGAGCTGGTGAGCAAATGCAATTTGCTCTTCTCCATCGCTGTGTTGTCTCCGTGACCCCAGCCAGCAGGACGGCTGGTGTCCTGTCCGGGGCACTTACACAAATTGCGGGTGATTGATGAAAAATAACAATTCTCACAAGCAGCCGGGCCTCCGCCTTCCCCTCCTCCCGGCTCCACCGGGCTGCGGCGGCCCCGCGCCCCGGGAAGCGCTCCCCCCGACGGGGTGCGCCGAGAGAAAGGGGTTTTTCTTGTGCCCGGGGAGAGCAGTCGGGCCCCCCATCCCCGGCAGCGATGCCACGGCAMGGGGAGACCCCCGGGCCCTTGGGGAGGGCGGCCCGGCTGCTCGCACCTTCCCAAACTGGGGGAGCCGAGCCGGGGGTGGAAACAGGCCTGGAGTGGGGGGCAGGACAGGGTGTCACAGGGCTGGGCTCCGCTGTCCTTCCCCGGGAGCAGCCGGACAGACGGACCTGGGGACGGCACAGACTCCCCGAGAGAAGCCGCAGGTGCGGGGCGGGGCAGCTCCCTCCGTCCCGAAGGGAACCGGGTCCCTCCAGCCCCGGGGTGTCCCCCGGCCCGAGCCGGCCCTGCAGCCTCAGCTGGGCCGAGGGGCAGGCGGGGAGGAGGCGAGGGGCGGCCCCGCAGCCCCCGCAGCTTCCTCGGGCCCCTCTCCTCCTCTCCAGTTAGAGAGGAAAAGAGCCCCACGTGTGAGGGAGCTGTCCTCGTTTGATCTCACCCACCCGCGCCCAGGACACCCCTCCTCCGCTTCGCTTCTCCGGGGCGCCGCAGCTCCCCTCGCACCCTGCGGCGGGCTGGGGATTCCCTTATCCCCGGGACATCCTGGGAAAACCACTCCGCTCCCCCGCCGYGCCCCGGTGCCCGCTGCAGGGGACGGGGAGGGCACCGGGGCCCGGCTGATGCCCTTTTATCGACAGCCTCCGAGAGAGATGCTCCATCCGACAGCAGCCCCGGCACCGCCGCCCTCCTCTTCCTCCCGCTGCGCGGCCGCGGAGCTGCGCGCCCCTTCGTGCGCAGGGAACCCCCGGGCCGCTCCCCCCGCCCCCCTCCGAGATCCCCCTGCCCTCAGACTGTTTAGATTTCTCTCCAGCTTTAAAGAAAATATTTCCAGTAATCCAGATTTCTGGAAAATAACAACATGCGGGGAGACGCAGACACAAACGCCGCTGAAGTTTATCCAGAGTTTGAACAATTTATAAACACATTTCCCAGCCTGTTTGGCAGGGCGGGCGGCGAGTGACCCCGGCCCGGCCGGGAGGAGACACACGCATCCTGYATCCTCCCGTTGCTCCGCGCCGCTTGGAGCTGTGAACCTGCACTTAAYTGAATTTTTAATTATTTTATTTTTATTTTTTTTTTAGTTACGGAGCGCTCTCCCTGCGCGGGGGCGGAGTGACCCCCTCCAGCCCCGGGGCTCTCCACGTCGGGGCGCGGCTCCGAGCCCGCTGCCTTAAAAGGAGACGGGAGCCCCGGTCCGGGCCGTGCCCGAGCGAGGGGACCCGCCTGGAGCCCGGGCCGGCACCGAGGATGGGGATGGGAACGGGGATGGAGGGGCGAGGTGAGGGATCACGCAAATCCCTCTGTTTAAAAAACTTCCATTTGAGAAAGTGTGTCACATCCCGGCGCGGGCGCGTAATCCCGGGCTAATGGCATTATCGCCGCCTCATCGCCGTCATGGGATGGGGCCGGGGGCGAGCACCTTCCCCCCCGCCCCGCCCGCCGCCACGCGTGACCGCGGCTCGGTTCTGCGGGGAAACGGAGCCGCGGATCCGCCCCGCTGCCCTCGGGGCGCTCCTTGTCGGGAGCTCGGTGCCGCTGCCCCTCCCGGCTGCCCSGGGTCCCCCTCGGAGGCTCATCCATAATCGGGGTCCCGCTGTCCGCCCGCGGCCCCCCAGCCACGCTGGAATCGGGAGGGGCGAGCCGGGCTCCTCTCCTGAACAGCTCCGGCAAACGGCGTTGTTTGACAAARTGATGCTGCTGGGGTCTCCTCTCTGCCTCCTCTCTGGATCAACAGCGAGGATTTGGGGTCGTTCTGCTGCACGGAGCGGCCGGGACGAGGCTGCCCGAATCCCGCAGCCTCAGGGGTCCTGGCGGAGCAGGGGAAAAGCGGCAGAACAGGCGATTCTGGGAGCAGAGAAATAAAATCGCTGCGGGCTCCACGCCCGCTGACACCTCCCCAGTCACCACCCCCACAAAATCCCCTTGTGGGAGAGGACCTTGCCCGTACCTGGGTGACAAAATCCTCGAGGACAGGGGACATCCCAGTTTCTCTCCCTTAGTTTTATTTTCAAACTGTTCCTGGAGGGTGCAGTCCCCTCCCGGTGCCTCTGGAAGGGGGAAGGWGCAGGGCAGCCCCACGAGGGTCACTCACCCCCCTGTCCCCGCTCCCCCTTGCATCCCCAGAATCCTTTTTTTCTCCATTCGGGGCCAGGAGTTTGGCAGAAGCTGCGGGATCAAAGGAAGGATGAGTGAGCCGGCCCTGTGTGGGCAGAGCCGGGCAGGGTCTCACATCTTGGCCTGTTTGCCTCAGACGGGATCTGGGAACTTGTCTGGAATCACATCTGAAGCAGGATCTGACGCCGCTGGTCCCRCGTCACGTGAGTTGTGGTTTTGGTCTAGGTTTGACTTTTGGAATTGCAGAAAATCACCGTCTCGTGTTCAGAGGAGGCTGCATTTCACTGGCCAGAGAATGAAAGCAGCCAGAATAAATCATGAGCTGGTCCTGGGCAGCAGTAACACTTCTCATTGCATCTCTCCCTTTCCTGGGTGTTTCACCATGGACAAATCTGATGTAAACCMCCACTGCATGGAAGGGACAGCTCTCATAACCTTGATTTACATTTMCCCCAGAACCCAGCGCTCCTCCAAGGCACTCTTTGGTGGAACACGGCCCTGCAGGCAGGACAGGCTCTTTCCATCTTTCAATTCTTGAAACCAGTCTGAAAACTCAAACTGCTCTGGGGCAAGGCCTCATCTCAGCCCTGSATYCAGCCCCATTCCTGGRCASCTCTGYATTGCACTTMATTTTCTCATTGTCCAAATCTTTCCCTGCTTCTCTGTGAGTGCTGTGCTCTTGCAGTGGCCACCCTGGGGAATTTGGGGATTTTGGCATGGGCTGAAACACTGAAGCCCCTCTTTTCCAGCCTCCCAGCTCCTGGCCCACACGAGCCCCGCGGTGCTGGCAGGTTCCTCTCCAGGGCGTGTTTTCCATGGAGGCAGCACCAAATAACAAGTAAATAACAGCCCCGCCGCCGGGCCGCCGGCACAAAGYAAGCAATTGCCCTTCCCGCAGGTCACTAATCTCTTGACACACGGTCTTTGGAGACCTGGGCCGCGGGGAGGGAGGCTGAAAGGGAAGAAAAGATAGCGGGGACAATGGCGGGGCCGCCGGCTGGCTAATAACCCTTCTCCCAGCTTTGTCTGGGGACACTCCAAGTGACGCTGGGATCCATTCATCTCCACAGGAAAAAATAAAAAACCAAAAACCCCCTCTCCTGCCTCCTCGGCGGTGCCGGGGAGGGTCCCGACACACCGGCCTAAGTGCAAAGCCGGGCTTGCTGCAGGTATTAACAGCCCCCATTTTGTAGCCGGCAGCAATTCCCGCCTGCCTTTCCCCCCTCCACGCTGAAAACAAACCCTTCACTTGATCCGTTTGTCCTCTCCACTTGCCATCTGTCTTCCATCCTTCAAATCTCACCTTAAAAACAGCGCCTCTTGAGCAAATCCTGCCCGCCCGCCCTGCGTGCGGCCGGGCCCGGCGCAGCCCCGACACCGGCGCTCGCTCAAGTGGAGGGGATTTGGGATTTGGGAGCGCGCAGGACACGCCGGGATTAAGGGCACAGATTGTGCTGCCCGGGCCGCGGCTCTGCCTGCCCGGGGCTCYGCTCTGTGCGTTCAGCAAGGCGTGGGCATCCCCATCCCTCTGCCCTGCAGGCGCTGCTGGGATGCAGGGAAGCGTCCCCGGGCACATCCAGGTCCTTTCCCGTGCAGGTGGGAGCGGGAGAAGTCACTCCCTGCGCCCTCACCGGGGAATGACACACGGGGCTGCTGTTTGCACAGGTGTGCAGGTGCTGTCTCACCTCACAGCATCCATCCCATCCCCTTCCATCCCCTCGTGTCCCCTCCCGTCCCGCCCCGCCCAGGGGCAGCATCTGCGGGCGGCCCCGGCCAAGCCGTGAATCAGCCGCACATCAAAGCGGCGGCAGCGCAGCGCTCACGGCCCCGGCAGCCGCTCCGAGAGGACAGTGCCCCTGCAGATGTTCGGCTGCAGCTTTTCTCAATTACACAGAGCAGCTGAATTTACCGGAAAACCCAGCGAGAGGAAGGGAAAGAGTCCTGGCCGGTGGAGGGCCGGRGCAAAGAGCCCGCACATCCCCTGAAGCTTCGGGCCAGCGCATCACCACGTGCCTCCATTTCAGCTCCAGTATTACCTCACACTCCCCTCCAGCCCTCGCTGTGCTGGGGATCACCGGCTCCCATCAAAATCTTGGTCCTCTTTAGGAAAAAAACCCTCCTTGCTGGGCACAGAGGGGAGCTCAGGCTTCTGATCCAAGCCTTTGGAGCTGGTGGGATTCCTCCTGGAAAATAAACCCACATGATTTCAGAGCTGATCCCGTGACCCACATGAGCCGGGTGACACTTGGAGGGTTTTGGCTGAGCCYGGCAAGGGCAGCCCTGATCCTGCCCAGCTCCCACGGACACTGYGGACTACCAGGAGTCTCACAGTGTGGTCAGTCACCCGGGCAGGACAATGGCATCACTCCCACATGACAGCTGGACTTTCCCCTTTCGAYAGCAAAAAGAGCAAAATTCAATGTACCTTGGGAGGTGGCAGCAGCAAAAAGAGCAAAATTCAATGTACCTTRGGAGGTGGCTGCAGTGAGGGCACCCTGGCGTGGGAGGAGAAGCAGTGGGATGTGCCCGAGCCGTGGGATGGGCGCAAGGTGGGATGGGGAGCCGGGCGCGGGGCCAGCTTCTCACCCCAGGTGCTCCCTCTGCTTTTCTGTCTGAACGAAGCCGCTGCTCTGAGCGGGGTTCACACCCTCCAGCCCGCAGCGGACCCTCGCAAAGCCCCCTCCCCAGGCTGCTCGGGAAGGAATCCGCTCGCCCATGGTCCCCACCTCATCCCGGGAGAATCCTCTCCTCCTTCCWGAACACATCAGGGCGTCCCTGCTCCCACAGCCCCGCTTTTAAAGTGAGAACACAATCGSTTCTCTCCCCGTCCTTCTCCCCATGGCCCCAGGAGCTGACACTTCCCACCTCTCCAGGGAAGGGTCCGGAGGGAGAGGGGCTGGGTGGGAGTGGGGTTAATGCCCAGCTACCACAGGGCAGTGGCATCACCTTTTATTAATATCCTGTAATAATATTGTAAATACTCACTGGGAAAYAGCTCTATCCTATAAAAGGAGCAGCAGCCTGTGGTTTGAGCCAGGACTGGTTCCCAACACTTGTTTTAAAGAGACGTTTCATGTCTCGTTTATAGATTAGGTTTTAACCTGACAACCTTTTAACATTGTATTAAATTAGAAATTAACTTTGTATGGCCGCTCACAGTAAAATTGACCCCCTGACAGGCTGAGTGCTAGGGAATATTTCAGATACCTTTCAGACAGCAAAGTTCCCAAGAAAATTCAGAGCCTCCTCCTTGATCTAGACCAGGGCTTTGCTATTAATTAGTATTTATGATCAGGTGGCAGGAACGCTTTCCACGGAGGGGGAGCTGSCAGGGAGCAGCGTCCCTGCCCTGTGCCCATGCCCTGGGCTGTGATGGAGGGGAGGAGATGGAGGTGACAGGGAACGCTGCAAGCCCCCGAGCCTGCCGCCAGCATTTCAGCGTAATTTCCTGCAGCASAAATTCCCAAGAAAGGCAAAAATCCACCCTGGGAACCCAGTGACAGATGCACAGCTTCAGATGACATCCGAGCCCGGGCAGGGATGGGTGGCAATGATGGGACAGTGTCACGCCCGGGCACAGCCGGGAGCGTGTCCCAAAGGCCGGGGGGGACATGGGGCACGTCCAGCGTGGCCCTGGACACAGCGGAGGGACCTGGGGGCAGCCGGGGGACACAGGGAGGCAGAGCCCTGCCGTGTCCCCGGCCCAGCCCCGGCGCTGGGGACTCGCACCCCGCCGTGTCCTGCCCTTTGCTCTCACCGGGCTGCAGGAATTCGGTGGGATAATTGAAACCTGTCCCCAGCACGTGCCGGGGGCGGGGGCTGAGCGGGGACAAACGCGGTGACATCAGCCAGGGGAGSTCTCACCCTCTTTGGGCTGGGAGGACTCCTGAGCCCGAATTTACACCGGTTATTTAATGAACGCCACGGGAACAGCCCCTGCGGCACCGCGGGACAGAGGGGATGCTGTGCCCGGCTGGGACAGGGGAGGGGCACAGCTGAACCTCTTCTCTATCCCAAATTCTATTCCGGGGATGCTGTGCCCGGCTGGGATAGGGGACGGGCACAGCTGAACCTCTTCTCTATCCCAAATTCTGTTCCAGGGATGCTGTGCCCGGCTGTGCCCGGCAGGGACAGGGGACGGGCACAGCTGAACCTCTTTTCTATCCCAAATTCTGTTCCGGGGATGCTGTGCCCGGCTGGGACAGGGGAGAGGCACAGCTGAACCTCTTTTCTATCCCCAATTCTGTTCCCAGCAGCTCTGTCCCTACGCTCGGGGAGCCGTGAGCTCGGAGAGGGGCTCCTGCATCCCCGGGACAGGCGCTGCCGCAGACAAATGCTTGTCCCGGTGCCTTTTCCATCTGTGAAACAGGCCAAGCAGTGGATTCAATTATTTTTTTTCCCTTAGCACACAAGCCACTAATCATTTATTGCATTAAAAAAAAATCACAACCCAAAAAAACCCCCCTCGTCTCCACAACTTTTGTTCCCGTTTTATCCAATTAAAACGCAGAGCAAAAAAAAAGAAGTTTCGTTTTCTCCTTTTTTTGCAATCACAAAGAGCCGATCTCAGCCCCATTGACTCGCTAATTGTAAGCACTCAAATGGTCGGGTTTAAAGTTACACTTAGCAGCTGTGAAACATTAGGGTGAAGTGATTACAACCTACTGGAGGATACCGAACATTTTTACAATATCTCAGGAGCATAAGGGAAAGACAACAGGAAATGGCGCAAACTTTCCTACCCTGCACAGCAACAAGCCAGAGCGAAGGAGTGAGAAAATAAATGCAGGGACGTGGCGCAGACGTGGTTTGGATGCTCAAAAAGCGACTGAGGAAGCCCCGGTGAGAGCACCGTGGGTTTGCCCCTGGCTGGGGAGGACGGGGAGCAGCGTTCAGGGATTTCACAGCCAAGCTCAGCCCTGGGTGCTCTGCTCAGGAAGGAGGATGGAGATCCTGTCGGTGCTTTGCCCTTGGTCAGTCCTCTGCCTTGTCCCAGCAAAGCTCTGGGCCTGGGGAACGCTGCTCAGGGCAGGACAAACCTGAGCCTGTCCCCTCAGAGGGATGGGGACAGGCTTTGCCCGGGCTGGGGCTCAGCATCCCCGGCAGAGCCACCAAACCCTGAGCTCCACGTGCTCTGCAAAGCACCAGGAAACTCCGATGGTCACACCCAGGCCCCACACTCTGATTTCAGTGAACTCCAAGCTGTCACATTTGCAGAACCTTTGCCTTCCCACTCCTTTTCCAACAGCCCAACATCCCCCTGCCATGATTCAACCCCGCTCCACGCGTGTGTTTATTACAGAAACCAGGGTAGGATAAGAAAGCAGTATTTCACGTTAATTCATGAAATCTGAACTCAACTTTTAATAGAAGAGCCCCACTTTATGCCCAGAGTGATATACAGTCAGCCCTGCTTTAAATGAGACGTTTCTCCTTTTGAACTCAGCAGGAGCCCTCTGCTTACGACTACTGGAAACAGTTTAGAAACCTGCGAGTCCCCGAGTCTCTGGGGCTCTTTGGTTTGTATCAGGGCACAGCATTCTTGCTGGGCTGCCAGCTGCTGTGCCTGAGAACCTGCAGTGTCAGAAACTCACCTGGAGAACTTCCACAGCCCGAAATCCTGCGAGGACCGTGAGCCCCTGGTTGTTTGTAAGAGGGGTTTGGATCAAATGCCTCGAGTGAAAACCTGGTTGTGTTAAAGCCAGGGGTGAACCTCCCTTAAGAGCAGCTTCTGGATTTACCAAGGAACAGAAATATTCTCTCCTGGTGCCTAAAAATGAGTTCTCAAATGGCTGCTGAGGATGAGGAGGAAGGGTGGTGTGGCACGAGACCACCTGGTACCCAGTGGAAATGGGGGCTTTTAGGGGCATGGGTGGGGGCAGGAGTGTGGTGTGAGGGAAAAACACAGTGCAGGGATGTGCTGCATCAGTTACTGATTAATCAGATCTTACAAAATTATTATTGAACCAAATCCTATAAAATTATCATTAAATCAGGCCCTACTGACCTTAAGAGTTGGTGAYAATTCAGACCTCGTGGAGTTATCAATGAATCAGATCCTACACAGTCATCACTGCAACACACTCAGTTTTCTCTGGCTCACAGAAGAGCTGGAACTCAGTGGTTATTCTGCTGGGTCATCTGTGAAAGTATCAAATTAAAGTTAAATTAGCCACCTCATGGCAATGCTTATTTTTTAATTTTTTTTTAGGCTTTAGGCTTTCTTAACAGTTTGGCTACAGGGCTATCAACAGCAGGGAATTTAGGACATTCTTTTCAATGAACCAGACTGAAAATATTTTGGTACAGCCCCAGTTTGTAGGTTTTTTTTTTTTTTTTTTTGAATCTCTTCCCCCCTACTTTAAACAAAACATCCTGATTCAAAGGAGCTTCTTGTAGACTGGGAATTTCCACATGGCCATATTGCAGCACTTATAAAAAGTGATTTAATGCCTGCCAACAACAAATACATTTGCAATGACACCACAGTGTGTTATGTGCTCTCCTACTTTGTGTGCTCAGCCAGAAGCAGCCAGGCTGTCCCAGGCAGGAGGGAGAAGAGCCTCCTTCCTTCCTCCCCCAGAACTTTGTCCCTTACCCTGCTCCTTGGAAAGCCTGAGAGGAAACAAGCATCACGGTGACAACACAATCCCTTCTGTATGTGTTAATCTGGATTTTGTTTGAACTTTTGGAGCTGACCTTGGCTTGAACTGTGTTAAAAACCCTGCCTGGTGTGGACTGACTTGACCCTGCGGTCCCATTTGTGCCAGTCCTCAACCCTTGTGCTTCAAGCCTTTATTTTACAGACAAAAAGGAACATAACATTACAGCAGATATAGCCAGCAGGCCAGAGCTGCAAGTACTTACTTAGAGGCAAAGCTCTCCTCTGATTTCATCCCAAGGAAGTTTTTTTCTTTTGCTTGAGAAGAGACTGACTGAAAACCAAGCAAGAAACTGAAATTATTGCTGTAAACTCTCGCTTTTTATTAGCGGTTTCCAAGCCTGAAGAAAACAAAACCTTTCTGAGTGGCTGTGTTACAGTTAAAAGCAAAAAAAAAACCCAACCAACCCAAAAAAACCAACTCAAACCAAGCCCAAGACTGAACTGGGTGTTTGGGGATGGAGTAGGAAGAGGGTGGTTGGTTCTGCATCCCTTGGTGTGGCTGGCTGGAGCTGTARGATTTGTGGGTTTCGATAGTTTCCTCTCCCTGCCATGACTCAAATGGCTTCTATTAAAAACAAGTAGTGGGAAGGAAATTTCATAAGCTGACAGTCCCATCTCACACTGCCTCTAGACACAAGTTGGCTGAGATGTAGGAATTTGTGTGGTTATGATGTGTGAGCCCAGGACTGWTTTATCAGCAGGGTTATGCAGTGCTAGCTCTGACTGTGCACGTTCAGGAGGGTGCAGAGGTTCAGRCTGTTCTGCAAAGCCTCTGATCCCTGATCCTGAGACAGAATTGGATGGAAATGGGTGCCTCTGCCTCCAGCACCTGGTCCCTGTCCTGCTGGAATCAGAGGGATGAAGAAGCAGGGCCCCAGCCAAAGCAGGGAGCTGGGTGCTGGTTTTCAGAGCAGCCAAATGGGTGCAAGGCACACCACCTAAAYACTTTGTTTTAAAAACTCCTGTCCRTGCACACGAGGACAAGGAAATGGGGAGGCAAACCCATGCTAGACTGGCTGCATAACAGCCACTGATGGCTTTAATTAAAGCCCTCAAGTCAGTAAATACACACAGGGTCTGGTGCAGGAGATACACAAAGCCCACAGTCAGCCCAGGAACACTCCATGAGCATTGCCATTTAAGCAGTTTCTTGTTTAACTTAGATTTATTCAATGACACATGCATTTCTGGACAGATATCCGAGTTCCAATGAACAACYTTTATAACCAAATATGAGAAATCCGTGACTGCAATTAGTCAATTAAGTACATTTCTAAAATACATGACTAGAAGAAAWCTGGAGCAAGAGAGAGAGAATTCTTCCAAAGAACAAAAAAGAAAACAATTCCATTTGTAATACTCCTGGCATTGCTGAGTATCAGAGGGGAAGCAGGGCAGCAAGGAGACGCAATGAGGAAGGAATAACATCATCAACCCTGTCCACAGAAAATCCTCCAGTTTCCAGTCTCTCCAGTTCATCCATTGCTCTGGCACTTTCACCAACGGCGAGAGCTCCTCTGAGTGAGGGAGATCCATCTCTCAGAGGAYGCCTGTGAAACCATGTGCTTGACCCAAAGATGGCTCAGGAATATTTCTCCTCACCCAACCTCTTCCTGAAGACAGCRAGAAAAGAAGCTGCAGAGCTCTCAGGAACTGAAGATGGAGCCTCTTGGTATTGCACAGGAACACAGGAGTCGAGATTTCACGAGTTTTCAGGGAGGTTTAAGAGTCGTCAATATTCACCAGGGGTAACGAGAAGCATCCCCCGGGGGCTGGCAGGTGACAGACACAGCGGGATCGTTCGGGGGACAAGGCGGCTCGTTCCCCTGGCTGGATGTGTCCCTGCTGGGCGCCTCGTTCAGGGGAATCCCGTGGGGAACAGGCTCAGGGGCTGGTTCTCGTTAGTCGGGAGGGGCGATCGGTAGCCGTCGAAGTTGCGGGGGATGCTGCCGCTGGTGGAGCCCGAGCTGTTACTGAGCGTCTCTATGCTTCCCTCTCGCTGAAGCTCTGCAAGGGACAGAGAGCAGGTCCTGGTTAGTGTTYGGGATAAACCCCCGGAGCCGTCAGACAGATGCTTTACTGACAAATCCCTCTGCTGTTGCATTGCTCTAACGTTTGCTCATCGTGCTGTTCTTTTTTTGGGAAGCGCTCCCGAGGAATGCCAGCTCCCCGTGCTGCTTCYCTGCAGCTGGGCCAAAGATGGAGACGTTACCTGCTGCCCTTCCCTGGGGCCGTGACTCAGGACATGACAGGATTCCACAGTGGGGAACACACGGGTAGGAAGGGGGCGGCTGCAGATGATGGAAAACCTYCCCTCCCAAGGATGCTGGGAAGGGGGATTGGCAGAATGTGCACCAGAAATGCATAACCCCTGCCATTCCCCACCTTGGGAACACCAGGGACTTTCCACAGCCCTTTATCCAGCCCAAATGGACATAAATAACTCTGCTTTTTCAAGTCAAAGAGAAAATATCCCCTTTCCTCAGCCGTGCCTCAGAGCAGGCAGCCCGGCYGTGGCTCTGCCTCTCCTGGTCACACCCACCCAGACATCTCCCCTCCCTGACCTCCCGAAGCCTYTAGTGCTCCCTAATCTCCAGACAGGAGGATTTCTGTGTGTGCAGGGCAGCGTTTCCAGCCCTGCTCTCTCTCTGAGCCACTTGAACCCTGCAGTTGACTCGGTGGCCACTTGCAGCATCCCCCTGGCAGCACTCAGCAGTGGCACGCAGCAGGGACAGGAGGCAGAGCCCCGGGGATGGCACAGGAACCCTCCCCCAGAGGGACAGCGGTGACAGGAGACAAGAAATATTCTGGGGAGTTGTGATGTGTGACCCTGAGCACGACTTTGGGCAGCCTGGGCTGCAGGGGATGGGACGGGGACAGGAGTTTTGGGCAAATTCCTCTGCTGCCAAGGGGGAMAGAGGACCTGGAGGGGCTACAGGAGAGCTGGAGAAGGACTTTTTATAAGGGCAYAGAGTGACAGGACAAGCAGGAATGGCTTTAAATTGGAAGAGAGGTTTAGGTGGGATATTGGAAATAATTGTTCCCTGTGAGGGAGGTGAGACACCGGAACAGAGRAGCTGTGGCTGCCCCAGCCCATGGCAGGGGTGAATGAGATGAGCTTTAAGGTCCCTTCCAACYCAAACCTTTCTAAGACTTGTCTGGGGTGGAAAGGAGCTGCAGGAGCTGCAGGAGCAGTGCCTGCTCTGCTCTCTGCTAAATATTCCTGCACTTCCACTGCCTCACYTGGGRTATTTACCSTCCTGKAAACACCACAGCAGYCCTTKGGYTGCACTGGGACTCTGATAAGGACAGATCTATACACAAAGTATAGGGAACAGCAAAAAGCTTTTCCCTAAGACAAAAAGCTTCCTTACCCCAGCATCCTGTGGCACTGYCCTGCTCCCCTCAGCACCTGGGCACTGCAGGGCCAGCAGCCCTGCACACACCTAGCAGCGAGGGCTGTGGGMTTTAATCCCTCATCCTGGAGGTAACCTGCCACGAGATAATCTGCCCAGGATACAAGGAAAACAAATCAGCAGGAAGCTGATCACCCTGCAAGCAGGGCTGGCAATGACCTCAGCTGTGTTCATCACCGSTCCTTTGCCAGTATTTGGTGAAGGAATGTCCATGTCTAAACCTCTTCATTTTCCTCACATCCTTACTCTCCCATGAGTCCAGGAAGTAAAAACAGTAATTTAAATCAGAAATGAGTGGCGTATCCCACACTAATACTGCGCTTATCCTGTCTGATTTGGGGCTTTTATCTCGCTCAGCACACAGCTGGCTTTGCTTAAAGGTCCCACGTCAGAGCTGGGGGYGCTGGGCAGCAGCGCTGGGCTCCCCCAGCCCCTCCCGGGGCCATCCCGCTCTCTTTTCCAGCTAGAATTGATTTCCAGGCAAAGTGTTTCCAGCAAGACAAGGCAGAGGGACAGGGAGAGGAGTTTTATTTTCCTGTGGCTCCTGAGTGGCTGCTCCTGCCCCTGGGGGCCGAGCTCCTCCCTGTCCCTGGTGCCCGGTGTGGGATTTGGGCTTTCCTGGGGTCTGCAGGATTCCTGCAGCTGGCAGCTCTGTCACCTCTGCGGGGCCTGCCAGGGGGTGGCACTGCAGAGACTGATGCCAGCCAGGGAAAGAGCAGGGACGGGGATCAGGGATGCACGGGGAGCGGCGGGCACAGGGCCTGGATGGAGGCGCTCCCGTCCTGGCTGCGTCCCACGGCTCCCAGCGAGCCTGTCCCGAGCTCCCCTTGCTGCTGCCAGGCAGGAAAACCTGACAATTCCTGCCGGGGAGGGATAAAAGGCAGGGGACAGCAGGGGCAGAGGCTCTGGAGGGGRTGGAGGGGATTTTCCAGCCCGATTTTAGGGGACCCGGGGAGCTCYCACATGCGAGCTGCCATCCCGGGGCACACATTCCCCATGGAACACGAGCCCGGGCGCTCTCACACAGCCCAGCTCGCTCTGGAACTAATTACCCGGCCAGGCAGACGAGCAGTGAATTCTGATACCCGAGGCAGCCCTGGAACAGCGCTCGGCTGCCGCGGAGGGCTCTGCTGTGCTCAGGAAATTGGGCTCTTGCCCTCAGCCCCGGCTCAGCGGCACGGCTGGCTCACACCAGGGGGACAATTAGCCACGACACGGTCCCCAGCGACTCCCTGCCCGCACCCCTGGCAGCACATCTGGGGGCGTTCCCCCAAATCGCTCTGTTTCATTGATAAAAAAATATATATAAAAAAAAAAAATCCAGTGTATACTGTTATTCTTCCTCGCAGCCCTTGGAGCAGCACAGCAGAGGAACATCAATGAGATTCCCATGGGAAGCACAGACGAGGCTGGGAATGGCTCCATGACATGGGGACACCCTTCCTGTCACAGAGTGAAAACTGAGGACAATTTCTCATAGATCTGGAGAGACCAAACAAATGCAGCAGGAGCTGCATGGTGGGGCTGTTTGGGTATCAGGAGATAMAACCCAGGGTCCCTAAAGCCACCCTGGGATAGGACAGCCAAAGGTGGCACAGCTGAAGGACCTGRAACACCTCCCGACCTAAAAAGACACATGACAAAACCAGTCAGACCACTGATACCACACCCTGTGCGCTGGGAGCAGGCTGAAACACACAGAACAGGAGCACATCCCCATGGAAAGACGGGAGTGGAGAGGCCAGAGCAGCAGGCTCAGGGATCAGCAGCACTCCAGGGCTGCCCAGGCAGTGATTCCCTTCACTCCCGTGGAGTTACGCCAGGAATGGCCTCGGCCCCAGCAAGTCTGAGGGTTATTGTATCTGCATTCCCCCATGCATACACTGTCGAGATGTATTAACTTCCTTAAATGTACCAGTAAAACAACCTCTTATGATACACTTTAATGAACTTGTACAGTAGCCAACAAATTGTGCATCATATAAAACCCATTCGGCCTTATAGACTCTCTGGCTATTTTGTAATAACTGCAATTTGCTTCTGCTGAAGCAAGATAACCAGGGTTGAGAAGTCAGGCTTTGCAGAAACCTAAATATTTGATTTGGGGGGGAGTGGGTGGGAGAAGGAAGAAAGGGGCCTCTGGGAGCTATTTATGGGGTCAAAATAACATGAGACCTGCTCTTCTCGCAGCGTTTCCACCATCAAGGAAATGAAATACTGTGAGAAGACCAGCACTTGCATTATTTTGGCCCCATAAATGGCTCCCTGAGGCTTTCAGAAGCCCGTGAAAAACAAACACAAATACAAATAAATGCTAATACTAGAAACGTAAATACTAAAACCTGCCCATGTCCCCYGAGGAAACGACGCACAAAGTCCTGCCTGCCCTAAAAAAAAAAAAAAAAAGGAAAAAAAAAAAATGAAGGAGCTGGAACATCTGCTGAAGCCATGAGGAGAAAGTCACTTCAGGGGAGCTGGGAACAGCCCTGCCTGTGCTTTTGACAGTAACAGTAATGGGCACTGCTGGCATCACCCAGGGTCCCAGAGTAACGGGATTTTCAGGGCACACACACACACACACACACAAACACACACACACTTTCCACCGTGATGGAGGCAGCAGCAGCAGCAAAAATCCTCGTGGCTGCTGGTGTGGGATGGCAAGTGGCCATCCTGAGTTGCTGGCCCACCCCAGGGCAGCCATCCCCTCTCATGGCACAGCAATGGGGCATCAGAGGAGCTGGGAGCAGATGCTGGCTGCTCCCTGCTTGGCATTGCTGCAGGGATGTCCTCCTGCAGTGTGTTCTGTGAAGATGGAAAGGAAACCTTGCAGGAAACATTTCTTTGTGCCCATATTCCCGAGTGCCACAGCCAGCCTGTCCTGTCCCTTGTCCCTCTGCCCTCCCTGAGGAAGAGGAGGAGGAAGAGGAGGAGGAGCTGCTCTGGGGACAGCCCAGGGTTGGCAGGTCTGGGCTCGAGGTCCAGCTGCACCCTCCSTTCCAGAAAGCTCCAGGAACTGTCGAAGGACCCCATCACATCCAGCAAGGTACAAAGCCCTGCCAAGCCTAAATGTGAAACCATTTCACAGGGCACATTAATTCAATGCCTGAAGAAAATCCATACAGCCCTCTTTTGCCCGGAACACTCATAAATTATGCTGCCTTTCTGAGCCGTGCTCTCCTGTAGTGGTCCACTCGAAGCCCTGGTATCTCCTTTATGTCCACTCAAAAAAAATCTCCTCTCCAGTGCATTATTACTTCTAATGTTTTGTTGTTTTTTTTTCCTTTCTCTCTGTTTGCCTTCCCCTCCTTTAAGCACAGTTTCCAAATATCCCAAATCATTTGCTGGAAGAGCTGACCCTTTCCTCCTTTACCTACGGAGGGGCTGCCCGGGATAAGTGATACAATGACAGCAGCCTGATGTGTCAGGGCAGCGGGGAAGCGGCAGCAACTCTGAATACAAGAATTATTCTTCATCATCTCAAACTGTCACAACACATTACCCTCAAAGCCGCAGCTCGCTGAAGGAGTGACCCTGGACTGAATGGGAGAGTGCTCGGGGAAAGAACTAATTGTAGCCTCTTTTCACACGTCAGTCACTTTTCACAGCACCGAGCCTTTCAAGCTCAACTAATGTCAAGTTCCCTTTTCCTTGTGCTGGGCTGAGTATTTCTGATTTTTAAGGATGGCATTTTTAAAGGAACAAGGTCTCTGGTGAGGGATGAGGCCAGGGAGGGGAGGGAAGGAAGCGTCGGGAGTGAGCACGCATCAGAAAGTCCATCAGATGCCCAGAGACTCGTTAGGAATTAGACAATTAACAAGTAGGAATGCAGGAAGTGGGGTAATGGCCAGCAGAGCTCGAATCTCCTCGATTTCATTTCTGTCATTCACAGCGATTGTTTCGGGGAACTTCGCAGGCTCCGCCACAAAGGCGGGGATGGGCTCGGCCCCCTCCTCAAACGAGGATTGGGACAGGCACTTCCCAGGGCTGGGGGAGACACACACGAGGTGCTGCCCACCAAACCCACCTCTCCCCATCCACTTTTAGCTGAACAAACAGCTAAAAGGCCACAATTCAAGCCTCTTTTTAAAATCCGAGACAATTCCCGTTCCTTCTGGAGAAGATTCCGTGCGGAGAGAGCTCTGGGAAGCTGAGCCTGATGTGGGGCAGGCTCACACAAGGGCCCTTCACAGCTCCCTGTGTTCCACTGAAATCCTGACAGATTCTGCCGCCAGGATTATTTTTTCACCCTTACATTTACACAATGCCCATCACGGGGGACTTGCAGAACCGACTGGGGCTTCCCGAGTGTTATTTATTAACTGTAATGAATAATAATTATGGAGCTTCTGCCATCTGGATTCTCACTCAAAAGGGCCCTATTTAAAGGGAACGCTAAAAGGCAATTTGTATTAACACAATGGAAGTCTTGAGGATCTCTTAAACTGTTTGTAATTTACACAACGCTCCCCAGTGAATGGGTGAGTTAAACATTTTAATTTCACTGATTGCTGCTGAAGGGAGCGGGATGTGCTTCCCCCCCTCGAGGAGCTCACACCGGCCCTTGGACAAGGAAACTGCTCMAGCTTCCAGGATTCAGACAACATCCCCAACTCTGCTGGGTGCTTTGGGCTCTGTTTCTGCAGGKAACATTCCCTGAGCATCACCACGGGTGCTGCTGCCTGGGACACACAAGGTGGAGAAGAGCTCAAAAGCCGACGTGAAGTCGGAAACAGCGCTGGGATGAGGAAAATCTGGGATGCTTGGAAAAATGGGATGCTTGCAGCCACTGCACTTGGAGGTTTTTCTTGAGTATCCTCCCCCCTTTTTTTTTAATGAAATGCAATTATGCTAACGAGGGAGCTCTAATTATAATCCATCTCCAGCACCCTTGGAGGCTGCTGGGAGCGAGGGGCTCCAGCCCCGCTGGCAGCTCTGGGGATGTGCTGGCAGGGAGGGCACAGGGGGGCACTGCACCCCCAGGGGAACCTGGGCTTTTGGGGATTTGGACCAACAAAAATCGCTAATATTAAACTGCAGTGAAAGGAAAGCACTGAGTCCTCATTAAAAACCTGGATTTTCCAAGCTGGCTCTGATTTGAGATGGCCAAAATTTCTGGGCAGATGTGTGTTGCTTTTTCCAAAGGGAACACAGGTAGAAAGACTCCCAGTTTTATATACTGCTTTGATTACAATTTCAGCTTATTATGATGATGTTTAAAAGGCAATTAAAGGTGATCTCTGCCCCCAGCCTTGCTCTGACACTCAGCACAGTGGGACCAACCTCCTGCCATGCTCTGCGTGGCTGTGACAGACCTGCTCCTCAGAAATATTTTTTTTTCCTTTTTTATAAACTTAGCAGTTTCACACAGGAGATTTTAAACTCTTTCCGAATGAGGAAATAAATAAAAAAAATTAAAACGATGGCATCTGAACGCTGAAAATCAATTCCTGTGTTCAAACTGTCTCATCCTGTCACAACCTGAAAGACGCTGAGACGCCACAAAAGCACCTCCATTAAATTTGCAAGTAAAGAAGGCTGGGAAACACTGCCTGAGCAACTTCTGTGAAATCAGGATTCAGTGGCCTATGTAAAATATTAGTCACTGTCAAAATACCTTACAGTAACTGCAGTGCAGAATCCACACAGAGCTGGCTCATGCCATGCACTTGGAGATGAAACCTGGCATCCTGGAACAAAGGTGGCAGCATCCAGCAAGGGGATGGGGAGGTACAGGAGGAAGGGGAGAACCAGGGGAATGGAGACAGAGCCTTCTGAACATCAGAGTCCTTCTGAGACCCCAAATCTCATTTCTAGTGCCTGATTCCACTGTTGGGATGCCAAACAACTTCACACTTGCAAAACAGGGAGGACACTTGAGCTTACAGAAATGTCTGRGTCTGCTTCAGGCACAAAGAGATCGGTGAGAAAAGGACAAAACATTTTCCTGCATGAACTTCTGGACAGGTTGTTTACTCCTTTAAAAAGAGCATCCAGAAAGCTCCATGTGACTCCAGCCCATGGAGTAGGAGACCCAAGACTCTGGCATCTTGCCAGACCTGACTCTGAGCATTTTATGGAAGGTTAAAAGTGCACCAGATAAAGGATTGGCATTTAGAGGGAGAATATTCTTCAAGACAGGCATTTTCACAATGATTTCTAGTGCTTTTAAAAAACAATCTCAAGTTTCCTAGAGCTGTATGTTTTTGTAAAGAGGTTTGGGATGTTTTCCTACATAAATGGCTCTTCAGAAGGATGAGTTGCCCATTTTAGCCAGAATGTGAAAGCTCAAAAGCTATGACAGWCAAACAGAAAATCATTTCTGTAGCCCATCACATCCTGCAAGCCTACAACTCCTTGTGCAAGATTTACAGATGAGGTTTTTGAATGACTGTACAGCCATGGTTGCTGGGGTTTATAGGAATTCTCTTACCCCATCCTGAAAGTTTCACTTTGCTGCTACTCCAAATTCCTGTAAGATATCCTATGTGGAATACAYGATTTCCTGTGCCAGCCAGGGTGTGTGGACAAGATTTTGAATGCATTTAGGCGGAACTATCTTGCATCTCTGGTTACGCAAGCAGCACATCTGTGTATATCAGACCAAAAGCATTTGCAGAGAAAACACTGTATTAAAATTCCTGGGTTTGGTCTCTTCATTCCCAGGGTTATGGGAGTGCCTTGGATTGCTCAACACTGACCCCTCTGACAGCCTCAACTCCACGAAGGAAATTACCAATTCAAAGTAAAATGCGTGTTCATGACACCTACCACGTCCTGCACCCACTGAACTCYGGGGATATTGCTCAGAAATGCTGGAGGCAATGCTCCTATTCCTGGAATGCCTTCTATCCAGAGCAGGTGTGGATCTGAGCATCCCCCTTCCCTCCAGAGCTGGAGCCACCTCAGTCTCAGGACACAGGTCATGTCCCAGAGGTGGCTGCAGCAAAGACAGGGATGGCCAGGAGCCCTCAGGGACTGCTGGGGTCCCTCCTCCTCCTCCTCCTTGGGCTCAGCCAARCAGTTCCAGCAAAAAGGCTGGGTAAGGAAAAGCTGCCTGAAGGTCAAACCCACARACCTGGTGATGACCTCAGGGTCTGGGCAGTGACTGCTGATGCTCTGCAGGAGAATTTCACACCTGACCCTCCACATTTCAGTTTCTTTCCCATCTAAAACCTAATTCTACCTTCTCTGTGATGCCACCTCAACATCTGGCCTCCTTACAGCCTCTCAGGTAGGAGAGAGCCCAGGGGTGGACTGCAGAGTGCCTGTGTGCATGTCCCACGTGTGCTCTCTGTGCTCCTCACACACACACACACACACACAGAGCCGAGCTCCTTTCAAAAGGATAAGATTACAAAGCAAAGTCGTTCTGGCACAACTTCTAGTACTTCTGACACAAAGTGGCCTTTTGGGCCAGTGAGAGGCTCTGGGCTGTTCCCCTGGTGCAGATTGATGCTGAGGAGGAAGCTAGACCAGACTGGAATTTGGGTTTGATTCAAAGGAAAAGTTAAAAAGTTTGGGGGGGGGGAGCAGATGCTCAGCTGGTCCAAATCAGGAGAGTTTTGTTGAAGCTCACGAAATGATGTCACCACAGCCTCAGCCCTGCCTGCTCATCTAAACAGTTCAAGGCTCTTGAGYTGGGAGAGCTCAGGTGGAGATCAGGGCCAGCCTCCTGCTCCCACTTCCCTGGCAGMAGTTCAGTGTCACTGAGGAGCTCCAAACCCATCCAAATCATCCTAGTTCTGAATGCAATTTATTTAGTCTATTCACTTATTTTTTAAAAAAGATTATGTTGACATGGCTGCTTCAAGCAGAGCAGCTTTGTAAACACAGCCCTAATTTTACAAAGCACCCAGAGCTTGCAGTCATTGCCTCAAAAATCACAGCTCTACCTTGAGTGAGTATTAACCCAGCCTGGAAAAACAACAGCCCAGTCTTGTGGGCTCTCTCTCTCCTGCTGGGCTGCTTGAGGCTCTTAATACACTCTCTTATTTATATGGCTCCAAATTCTGGTGTTAGAAATATGAAAGAGCCTTGATAAAAATGACATTCAAAGCTTAATTTGTSCCTTTGTTAACGTTGCTCTTGAACACAGCAATTCACATTTGTGCTCCTGAAACCAGGAGGCAGCTGGAAATAGTAAATTCAACATTTCTGCTTTTTGAAAGTCGTATTTTAAAAATTGTTCCAAGCATTGATTCCATTACACTCCATCTTTGTAGCTGCACTCTTACAAACGTGTGGATGAGCTGCAGCTGCTGGGGGAGCTGGTGGAAGGTGACCCTGTGTGAAATCTGAAAGGCCTAATGGCAAACCAAGGCATTCCTCTGGTCACATCCCCCAGAAAAGGCAATTTAAATCATGATTCTGCCTTGTCTGTAGGCAC
Source organism: Alauda arvensis (assembly GCA_902810485.1). Taxonomy (NCBI): domain Eukaryota; kingdom Metazoa; phylum Chordata; class Aves; order Passeriformes; family Alaudidae; genus Alauda; species Alauda arvensis. The sequence goes on along the minus strand of CADDXX010000070.1, from coordinate 2,108,597 downwards.
TGAAGTTCACATAACTACCTGCTCCACGTGTTGTGCTCTCCTGCAGAATTTTTGCTCACGTTTTTACAGCAAGAATCTCCCTTTTGGAGGCTCAGCTACCTGCAGGAACATCTGCAGGGGGCTGAACACATTCCCCTTTTATGGGGGACCTTCAAACGGGGTTTCTTCATTTTCAAAATGCTTCCAACCAATTTGTCATTTTCCTTCCTCTTTGGTTTTGGTTTTTTTTTTGGTCAGAGGATGGTGCACACACCATTGAGCAATAACAACCAGAGGAGGATGAAAACTGCAGCCTGAGAGCTCAGGATATGATTCCTCCTCACCGGATGCCTGGAAGATGTCACTGAAATTCTCTCTCCCTTAGTGCAACCCGTGTGGAGCCAATATGAACTCCCAGCAAAGTGCTTAAAACCCCATTATTTATAATAACTGTTAAATGATGAGACATTGTTTACCCAGATTGTAAGATAAATTCTCACTTACAGAATGCTTGCCTGACTGTCCTGAACGTCATCTGGTTTTTATTTAAATGCAAAATGAAATTAGGCTCCCAATAACACAGCAGAAGAATTCAATAAGATGGGGCTTTTCACTTACAGTTTAATATTAACATTTTCCCATAAATGTTAATGAATAAAAGTCTACTGTTTTATATATTATCCATGGTGGGGAGACAGCAGGCTAGGAATGGAAGGGAAGCTAATCTTTTCATACCACAAATGAGGATATATCCTTCAAGGAGCACTAAGTGTTCCCAGCATTGCCAGGGACCTGGCCACAACCCTCCTTCCCCCRGGGGCAGCCACCAGAGCTGATCCCATGGGGATGCTCCAGGGAGTGTCCACTGATCACTGAGATCCTCCTGCAGCCAGAATCCCTTTGGGTTTGCTCCTCATTCTCCCTGGCCCTCTCCTGCCTGCCCACATCCCCTAAGGCACACTGTGAACATCAAACATCACTGCCCAGCCAGTCCTGATGCTCTCAGACTCCACCATGGATAGCAAGACAGGATTATTGGGAAAATCAGGTGACTCTGTGTGTGATGTTGTGTCAGAGGAAGGTGCAGGGGTGATGGGAGGCCACAACACAAGGACAGGGAATGAGGCAGCATCCCAAGGGAGGAGCACCTGGAGCTGGCAGAGGTGGCACCTTGGAGCTCCCCAAAGGAGCTGCCAAAGCACCAGGAGCAGATCCTGTGGTGGGAGAGGGGCTGGGAGGACTGGAAGCTGCAGGRCCAGAGGGTTGGCTCACACTGGAACCTCTGCATTGCCCTGGCTCTTGACTTTCCATTTACTGCAGAGGGTTTGCTGTGTTAATGTGTATTTTGCTGTTTGGTGACTCATGCTTCATCCTACCTCTCTAATAAGTGTTCATTTAACAGTTTGACTGCTTAACAATTTATTGCACAAATGGCTTCCCATCCCCATCTCCCCTGGAGAGGACAATGCATTGTTTATGAGAGTTCTGTATGGCCTGTGCTGCACATCCCAAAAATCAGCAAATATTCCACAGCTCTCTGGGGCTGCTGGGCTTGGGAGGAGGGACAGGAACTGTCTTGTCTTTATTCTGCCACCACCTCAGCAGCTGCAAGGGGTTTTGGCTCACCAAACAGCTGTAAAAATACCAGTCCTGGTTCAAATGCTGGGAGAGGAGGGCTCTCATACTTACTGAGAGAGATATGCYTGCCATAAGTCATATCCTACACAAAAACACCATAGAAAGGCTCCTAAAAGSAATGACAAGGTAATTATAGGAATTCCAGATGGAAAAATCCTGTTGTCTCCTGCCCCCTTCCCACTGTGGGACTGCTCAGTGTGGGGCAGGCTTCAGGCCTTGGACTTTTAAAGGGAAGATTTAATAAACACYGAGAAACATTTCTAAATATTTAGAAAACCCAAAATAACAGATTTCCGAGCCAAGCTGTGCAAACAGAAAATGAATTTAGAAAACTTGTTAAAAACCCAACAGCTTCTGCGTGCACCAAAATATATTTGGGTGGCAGGAATCACCTCCTGGGCAGGATTGCTGCAGGCAGRGCTGGGAGGATGCTCAGCCCTGGCTGGAACATCTACCATGGCTCTCCTCCTGATCCCCCTGCAATCATCAGCAGAAGCCTCAGGGATGCAAAGAGTTCATGCTTTAAGAGGGACCCAGCAGACAATCAAATGTGAGCAAAGCCAAGCTAGACAGGACAGAGCTTTGAATTTTCCTGTGAAATTCTGGAGTGCTGCAGTTAATTTGCTTAATCATTAGGAGGAAAAACCACAACCCCAAGCAAACAGAAAAAAAACCCCAACACAGCAGCAAATCTCCAAGGAAAAGGGAACTGTGTCTCTCTGTTCACTGCTTTTGAGACAAAGCACTGGAAGAAAAATGTCCAGTTCCAATAATGTCTTAACCTGATTACAGCCTGACCAGAAGAGCTAAAACACTTGCAGAACAATGAGTAAGAAATTAAGTTTTAAATTGAGTGCTGGCCCTATCTCGTGTCACTTCTTTATATTCCAGCAGAAAGGACACTGCTGAGCTCATTTCATCTCGAGCAGAGGGAGATGCCTGGATGCAGACACCATTTAGTCATCTCCTATATGTTCCTCCCCATTTCTTTCTCTGGGAGSAATGACAAATCCAGGAATGTGACTGCACTTTGTTTTATTATGATATTGATTTTTCCTGCAGAGGGGAAAGTGCATTTATCCCCCAGGTCTGCGGGCTGGCAGGGAAGGGTTAACAAAATGTTTATCACAAAGCTGGCTTCAGAGTTGAAAGTAATGTGATCAGTAATGAATTTTGTGTTACATTAGGTTGTATAAATGGACAGACAAGCGCAGACAACAAGTGGCCAGGAGTCGGGGCTAATCTAATGATGTAAAAATAGAGACAGCACCAATTATACTTGGGGCCAGCTCAGAGCTCCTGCAGGGACTGCAAATGAATAGGTACAAATCAAATTACTGACTAATAGACGCACTACAAGAGAGGGCAGTCAATGCTAAATACATTAGGGCCTTGTGACCTCTCTGCTCTGAACAGCAGAATCCTAAATTTGACTTAAAAAAAAAAAAAATCAAAGAAACTCTTGTTCATTTAAGGAGAGCAACAGAACAATGTTATTTGTGAGATGACTTGAGACATTTTGATGTTTTTTTGGTTTGTCCCCCTATGGCCACGTTAGGTAGGTGGCTCTTGGAAAGCTGAGAGAGGGTTTGCTTTTAGGACAAGGGAAAATACTCTTTGTGCAAAAGTTCAGACCTGATAACAATACAGTTATGTTACATACCAAAACATCTCAAAGCCATGTGCCTCTTTGTGGTGATGTTTTTTACTGCTACTTCACCGGCTGTGTCTGTATCAAAAATAAAATATTTCTTAAAAAGAATTGCCTTGATTTAATAAGAAGAAAAAGAAAAGGAATGTCCCCACACCACAGTTGATAATAAGCAAGTGCAGTTGATCAAGTTTGTTATCAAATGGCAGAAAGTCAAGAGTTGTCTTGTGGCATCAGTGCTCCCTTTGGAATTTTTCTACAAACACCAATGGACCTGAATTCACATCAGAAATATTCATGGTATCAGCATTCACACCCCCTCCCCCTTAAATAATGTGTGACCTGGAAGAAATCCCAGTAAAACCTCCCAGGGCTGGTGSCAAGATTGGATTTGGAGACATGGGAAATTAGAGGGAAATTCAAAATGCCCTTKTTGGGCCTGCCCAGGGCTGTGGGATGGGGATGCTCAGGGACACCCTTGGACAGGAGAGAGCAAGAAACCCACACTGAAGTGTCTGATACCCCAAAATGTGTGCAAGGCCAATGCTGCTCTTACCCAGCACTTCTGAAATGGTGGCTCCTAAAGAGCCTGAATTTTCCTTTCTTTTCAACCAGGCCCATCCAAATAAACCTTTTGTAGAAGAACTGCTCTGAGCTCCCAGACTTATTGGAGGGGGTAATTTAATCTCTGACCCTGGGATGAATATTGTGAAAGTTCAAAGGCTGCTTTTAGCATCTGTGTTATTTGATCCACCAGTGGGTTTGCTGCCCAAGCTGGTTTTGCACTGAACCTATGCAGAAATCTCCTGGCAGAAATGCTCTTCAGGGGGAAAATAATTTGCTCTGTGTATCTATAGCCTGAGTTAGGATAAAAACAGCTGAGGAGAGACAAGGGGAAAATTGTCTTAGAAAAATTAAAGAGGAAGGAAGGAAGGAAAGAAGGGAGGAAGGGAGGGAAGGAGAGAGGCAGGGGAAGGTACCACTGAAAGCTCTAACTCTCTAAAGGGCTAATCCTATTCCTGAAACTAAATGTACAGGTACATCTGTGTCCAGGTGGCTGCTGGKCTTTGAACAAAGTGAGCACRGATATTTTCTCCTCTGGAGAAAASCCCAGGAAGGATGGTCCTTGCACAGGAGCCACTGCCTTGCTCTCCTCCCTTTGCTTCCCACCTCAAGGCACCCCAGGAAATGTGTGCCTTMCCTTCTCCAACCCCCAAATTCCACAGGAAGGTTTCAAAACCATCCCTCTGCAAAGCTCAAAGGTGTCCAGACCCAAGTCAGGCTGGGGCTTTGGCTGGGGATCCAAAGTGCCTGGAGCCCTGATCCTGGGTTTCCTACAGGCCATTCCCTAACAGCACAGCTAATTAGCTCCACTTACTTACATCCCATTAATCAGGTTAAAGAGTTTGCTTCAACATATGAGCTTCCTTCAGCGCATTATGAGTTTGTTCATGAAATCTGGAAGGAATCCAGASAGTTTCCTCTGAGGGCCAGAGGTGCACCTCACTCTGCCACYGCTCCCCATGGCTGAGAGCTGACASATTTGGGAGSTTTGCAGGAGTTTTAGGAGAAAGATGCATTTCAAAAACCATCCTGTTGCTCCCCTACTATAGGCTGATTTCAAATATTGAGCCTAGAAGTGATCAGAATACACTGGAAAGCTTAAAAGACCTACTTGCTGAAGGAATTGGTGAATCAGAGGATTTACTAATTACAGTATTTTTGGAGGGAAAGATTTCTAGCCTGAGCTGGCAATCTCTTCCTGTCCAGTTKGAGTGGAATCTGTTAGAGATATTTGTCTCCTGGACTCAGAGTTTCATGAATCATAGTGCAAGGGTGGTTTTTTTTTGGGGGGGAATGCAATATGAAGCTCCAGCACACACTTAAGAACTGCACTGCAAATGTAAATATTGTAGCTGCTTGAAAACAAAGCTCTGCAAGCAAAAGAGGGCACTGACCACTAACATTTGTGTCTAGACTTGCATAATTTTTTTCTTTTCAGTGAGAGTTTGACAGAAACTGAGACAGCAAAAACATCTTTTTGCATCTTTGCCAATTTACGCCTTCCTTGGAATTAAATGTGCATCTGGGCTGACAGCTTATGTACAGCAGACTCCACTTCAGAGAGACATGGGTTGTCTGAATAATTGGATAACAAGGGGAAAAGCTGGCTTCCCAATCAAGCCAACTAGCTGGACAACTGCAGTTATCATTTAGGTCACAAGGAAAGGAGATTTTTTGGGGGTTTGTTTTCCAGACCTGGTTCTTCTCCCACCCACTTCCGACAGCCCTTGGCATGGAGTCAGAGGTGGAAAAGCCCTATGTAATCCCCCTTCCCTGCAAATTTCAGATTATTCCTGATGTTTTCAGCATCCTCCAGTTTGATGTGGGTGCTCTGACCAATCTTTGTGTATTTGTGCCTCTGCCAGCAGCCAGAGCAGGGGCTGCTGTTTGCCAATGCAAAGGGGCAGGTACAAAACAAAGATTCTGGGAATATCAGCTCCCCAAAGTGCTCTGTGCACCACAAGCACACACTTCCTCCCCAGCTCTGCAGCCTATCAGCCCTGATTTCTATATAAACCTACGTGTCAGCTATGCCCTAACAGTTAAGGCATTAAAAGAATCTATTTATCTCCTGCCATTAAGTGCATGTCAGGACCAGTGGAGCACTTGACAAAGTCTCACTGTCCACCCTGCTGCCCATTGGACCCCAGCACTGCACAGACACAGATTTTCACATTCCCAGCTAGAAATGTTCATTAATTTGTGCTGAGGTTTGAGTAAGACTTTGCAAGTTTTGTTAAATCTCTGCAAAATCTATTTAGGGACTGAGGAGAATCCACGGAGCACGAACAGGGGTGRAAGCATGCATAACATAAAGGCATGAATAAATTAAATTATTTTAGGATTATTAAAAGGATTATAAATTCCACGATTTTGAGTCCAATTCAGAAATATAAACATTGGTTTTGAAAGAAGCAGCAAGACAGAAATCAACTACCAACAAACAAACTTCCAGTGTCCTTTTCTGCTGAGCTCTTTCACTGTGGTGAGTGGGCAGCAGAGAACCCAAGGAGGAAAACTGAGCTTTTTCAAAGATAATTCAGCTCAGCCAAGCTTGGTTATGATGTAAATGGTCTGGGGGAAGTGAAAACTCTCCTACTTGTTATGAGCCAACAAAGACACCTCTTTTTTGAAGTGAGGGTAATGCAGCCCCACACTTATCTCTGCCCATTTATTAAGCAGCAGACAGATGTGAGCCCTTCCCTGTGCTCCCCAGGCTGAGGAATGGTGCTGGCAGCCAGCTCCAGTCCACTCCCTCAGAGTGCAGCTCCCCAGGTACATCTGAGCAGGAGAGAACTTTTTCTGTCTGTCTGCTAAAGAGGAACAGCTCAAGAGCTGTTAGGGGATGGAAGTGGAAAGGGCACGGGAGTTCAGCCTCTTATCAGCAGGTTTGCTCTGCTGCTCTGAGTCACCACATGCCCAAATCCTGAGAATAAAGTGTGTTAGTGGTGGAGAGGATCCCACGACAGGCAGGGCAGCAGAGAGTGTTAATGACAGGGAGAGGAGRGTGGTGGGATGGGGTGAGCTGGGTCAGTGCTCATGTTACTCATTATTGCTGCGTAAAATCGCTGCTCTGAGATGGCATCTATCTTACACTCATTAGGGAGATTTATGGGTCTGCAGCAAGGGCTGGGAGAGATCTCTTTGGATGAATATTAACTCAGTGATGGCATCTCTATAAACAGCTCCTTTCTGTCTTTACACCTGCAGTACTGAGAGCCCCATCTAATGCCAAAGGAGCTGGCACTCGCTGCCATCAGCTGGATTTGGTGAAAATGGAAGGGAAATGCAGAGCCCTGTCTCTGACAAAGTTCTTGGTTTACAGTGTAATACACTGTCAAGTCTCCAGGGCAGTCAGTCACCCTAACCTGGCACATCTGGAAGGCTTCAGCTTTCAGAGGAGGTGTTCCCCTCACCTTTCCCCTTCCATACACAGCTTGAGGGGTGCTGACCCATTATCAGCAGTGGATACCCTCCCAAAGTTCACACTGATCACAGCCTGGGTCAGTAAGTGATGAAATATGTGCCTTTCTCTATTTTCACAGCCTGCTTTTTCCACCTTCCCAGCCCTTTACAGACATGAGCTGATTGAAGTCCACACCAGCCATGTGAGGCAGCTCTACCCTCACTGCACTGGTGGAGATTTGGAGTCATGGACTCATGAAGTGTCTTGGCCAAAAAGCTGGTGAGGATCTGCAGCAGACCCACCCTTGATGTTCAACCAAGCCTTTCTCTTAATTCCAAATCTAACTCATCCTTTGATTCCATCTCTCTCAAGATGGAAATCAGAGAAGGACAGTTGGGGAGGTGACCAGCTGGGTTATGAAGGTGTTACTGCTGCCTGTACCTGCACACAAGGGCTAAAATCCTGCTCCAGGTTGGGGGAAGTTGCTGCAGCTGGGAATCTGCTCCACAGTGAGCAAAGTCAGGATGAGCCCTGATGGGAGAGACTTCTCGAGGAGCAGGGAGAGCTCAGAGCTCAGAGCAGCACAAGACCCTCAGTGATACATGAGGGCARGAGCAAAGGGAAGAGACAGCTCCTGCTCTCCCCTAAAGATCCACAGTTTGGCATTCCCACACCTTCCTGCTGGTTYCTCCTCTTCTGCCTTCCCAGGCAAGCTGCCAGGAGAGTGACAAGTGAGTTGGCAGCTGATGTTAGGGGCCACCATCACTCTGAGGTGCTTTTACTGGAGGTGTTTTTTGGAACAAGTCAGAATTAATGGAGACAATAAACCCTCAGTAACTGTGCTTTAATTTCTGAGCATCTCCTACCACGGGGCCCCTTCTGACAGCCTAATCTCTGATGTGCCATTCCATTTACTTAAACAGATGATACAATTTATCAATATAATGGACACTGATGAAGATGGATTAATTTGGATTACAGAACCAGCGCTTCACAGTGGCTCTATTSAGGACACAAAACGAGGATATGTGTGATTATGGCATTGCTTGGAGCAGGGTGGGCAGGGGCAGCAATCTGCACAGGAGGGGATGCAGGAGAGCCCTTGTCACAGCTATTTGATAAGCTTCATGTGCCAATATCTCAGGCTGTGTTTATGTGATCTACCACTGATTTCTTTTTATAAATGACTTCCATCCCACTGAGATCCCCACTAAAGTCAATTAATGAGAGAGAGAGAGAGAGAGAGAGAGAGAGAGAGAGAGAGGAGCGTAGACAGAAAAGGAAAAGCGAAAACTTAAAACAAAACCACCAAACCAAACCAAACCAAAATTAAATCAAAATCACCATTGGGTGAGATGCACGTGATCTCTGATCACACCTCTTCTTTGTACCTGTTCCTGATCCCACCATGTCCCTGCTGGGGGACTCGCACATGGCGTCGGCCAGGCGCTCGCGCAGCCCCTCCTCGCTGTGCTCCATGGAGCCCATGTGCCTCAGGCCGAAGTTCTCGGGCCAGCTCCCGCACACCTCCAGCAGCGTCACGCTCCGGTCGAAGGCACCTTCAACACACAAACGGGGACACGTGTGGGACACCCTGACACCCAACTCCTTCCTGCATTCTGGGTGCCTGGAAAAGCTGAGTGAGAGGCTCGGGTGTTACACAGCACAGCAGGACCCTAAGGCTGAACCACCAAGCAGCTGTAATCAAAAAGGTGAAATTAAAATACAGAGGCACTTCTGGTCTCACGCTGGTGAGAGTCAGGAAAGCAGCACAGTAACACAAATGTGAATGGCATGCATATATTTTTATGTTAGACAATTAGTTTTGAAGTTGATTAGTCTTGCTCTGGGCTGCTGCTGAGATGGTTCTTCCCCCTCCTCATGTTGGACAATGGAAACAGTCATTTTGTCTTGGCTAACAGGCAGAAATTGTAGCTAAAATCCCTTTCTTGCTCTGAAACAGAGAAGAGGCAGAGCTGCCTTGTGTTCCTGTCTGCACCCTTCCCTCAGTCTGGGATATCTGTGGGTTTTCTCTGCTCCTGCACTGGGAAGTTTTAGGTCAAACGTGCTCTAACAGAGGCTCTTTCACCAGCAGCCCTACAGAAGACTCTGGCTCTTGTGAGGGAGTGCACGTACCTACAAAAGATCCTTCMAATAATTCCCTGCCTCGCAGTTATTACCTCATTCACAGCAGGGTATGATGTTCTGCCGAATGCAAAGATTAGATTCCGAATTCAGGATCACTTCAAAGTACAAATTAAAATTATTCTCCTTTATTATACGGCAAGTCTTCTGCGAAGGCTTACTTAAATCATTCCCACTTGGAACAAGATTACAGTTATGCTTTGTTGCTTCAAGCACATACCATTTACTCCACTATTAGGTAACCGAATCTGCAGCGTTCACTGTGCCTGCTTTCTGCCAGCCCAGCGAGGGGAAAAAATGCAAATGCCAATGTTTCTCAGAGTTAAAAGTACATGAAACACGTCCTTGTTATCAGGCCTTTGGTTTTCCCCTTTGATCAGCCGTCAGAAACTATCTACACTTGTAGTCTGTGACTGTACAGCTTCACAGCACACTCGCTGCCACTGACAGGTGGTAATAGAAAGGGTGAGAGACCAAGCCCCGCGGCAGGCGGCCCTTCCTCTGATAAGGCCCGAAGTACCGGCTGATAAGGCTTGGTAAACACTCGGCCAGCCAGTTAATCCATACATCAGCAAAGAGGGGCAGATAATTCCCCACTCTAATGGCACGGACAAAAGCGCCAGGGCTGGCATTCAGGGATTTATATGGGGCTGCAATGGTGGCTCSTGGCTCCTGAATTTCATCGGGCGGTGATTTATCTCCTGGCCTGGCTGCGGGGTGGATTCCTGGCACTAGAAAACCATCAACACCGAAATGGACCTCTACAAAACGGGACCGTGCCTCTCGTGTGAGCCACGCACTTGAACTCTGCATGAATCCCAGCTGAAACCGAGAGGAGGAACGACCAAATATTTCAACTTTTAATGGCTCTCTGGATTTATAAGGTTGCTCCAGTCTACTAATTTGTTTTAAAGTGAGGGTTCTTGAAGCTTGTTTCAGAAAATGCAGGGGGGAGGCAAAGTAATTTCCATGATGTTTAAATCTCCACAGCGTTTTCMTGATGTCAGCTCTACTAAAGCAGGAGGAAAAGCAAAATTTGGGGTTTTATTTTAAGCTGTTTTTTCCCCAAGTCATCCTTCTACAGTTTCATGCAGTGCTGAGACCCCCTCTCCAATATCCCATGGATTTCAGTTGTTTCTGACAGAGCTGTTCATGTACCCTGAGAGTGATCAGGGGGACTTTTAAACCTGCTTCCCAAACCTCAGGGAAGCAGCAGGGACACGATGAGCTCCCACAGGTTTGCAGGGCTGTGCCAGAGATGAGAAATCTCCTCTTTCCTGGTGTCAGCCCTTATTCCAAAAGTGAGAAATGGGAGCATTTCTGCTCCTATAAGCAGACATATGAATAATAAGGCAAATGGCTTTTGAAGCTCTGCCAAGATGCCTGCTTGTGTGTAGAGGGAGAAACTTCATGGAGTGCTGGGCTCTGGCTCCTGAGATCCTTGAGTGAGAGCAAAGGAGACAAGTGCAGTGTTACCTCTGCAATCAGGGCCAGGAGCTGCCAAAACTTCTTAGCAGCAACGTGTGAGGCTGCAAGTGTTAATGCAAATGCAGGTTAGAGGGATTAACTGCACTGAAAGTTTGCTTGTAAAAAAAAAAAAGCAGGGTTAGGGAAGCTGTAGTTTTATCTTTCCTCCCTTTTCACTCCTTCTCCGTGGTAGCWGTGCACATCTGGCAAGACCATTGATATCCAGACATCCAGATGGGATTCAGCAGCCACCACTGCAGCCTGTGGGTGATCACTCTGCCTGGAACAGGAACAGGAGGTCCTTGCACCATCATCATCTGCTCTGTGCTGCAGTGGAACCCACAAATCCCCCCTTATTTCAATACAGACGTTGATAAAATGGGTTCCAGGTAAAGCTGAACATGCGGAGTGTGACTGAGGTTATTCAGGATGTGGGGGTAGAAAAGGGGATATTGCTTGAGCACACAGGTGCTTTCCTCCTGTAAATCCCTGCCTGTGTCCCTCTCTGATGTAAAACAAAACTGYTTCAGGAAAAACAAGATTTATTGTCATGGACCTTCCTGTTCCTCTTGCCAGTGCATCAGCAGACAGCACATGTATCAGGGTAAAATAATTACATTTTTTTTTCAAGGCAGAATGAAGTTCTGGGTATTTTTACACCTGGGGAAGTGACTCTGGAGTGTGTGACATGGCAATGGGCTGTGGCTGCCAGGAGCCTTTGGGTGCTTTGCCCTGCCTGCATCATTCCCTACACACATCATTCCCAAAGGCACACGGGCTAATGGCATTAAACTTCCMCTGATAGCAGCTCACCCTATCTCTGCTATTTATTATATTGTAATCTCTCCTTCTGGCTGCCTCCCTCTCCCCTTTTCAATCCCAGTATCTCACTTGATAAGGGATCAAATTCCCCATCGSTGGCCAGCGAGGAGTTTACAAACAAACCTCTGCTCTCAGAACTGCCAAAGCCAGAACCCAACCACAGAACCAGCAGGGCTGAGAAAGCTCCTGCTGCTTCCAGGGATTGCTGAGGGTTGAGGGGAGGCAGACTGGCAGCACTGACACCCTCCTGACAGCCACCAAGACCAGCCCCTGACGTGTGAAGCCCAGATTCCCCTCTGTCCCCCCAGCCCCAACACAGCTCTGGCTGGGGAACAGGTTCCACCTGAAAGGAGAAATTAATTTAGGAACAACTCAAGGGTGAGCAAAGCAGGCATTATGTGAGTCTAGCAATTACTGGTGAAATCATGGTGAAATCTCATTAAATCACAAAAAAAAAAAATCTTATTGACTTAAAATTGTGTCAGTATTTCATCCTATTGCATGGTGCTTTCAAGCCTGCAGAACACTCACTTCTCCTTTATTTATTGAAGATGAAACTGGGTGGGAATGAAATCATCAGCCTCCCCTGTATCATGTCCAAGCATCATCTCAGAACCCCAAATCCACCCAAATGAAAAAAGCAAGACCCTTGTATTGACCATAYAGGTCAAAAGTGCTTTGTTTTGCAATTCCAGCCCAAATGCTCTGAGCTAATTCTGCTTCACACACAGAATTTTCCTAATAAAACTTTAATTTTTGCTTGAAATCAATCTCCCACTTCTCYCTTTCCACAGACATTTGCCTCTCAAGGAGCACCACCCTTTTCTCTTGCCACTGCTGATGGAGCAGAATCAGGTTCCCATCTTTCTGCTTAACATTTCTTGCATTTTATTAATGGCAAAGGCTCCTGTCATTACTCACACCAAATTACCTTGCCTAGGCACACAGGATTTGTCTTTAGCATTGCAATTGTTTCAAGGCTTTTAATATAAAAGCAAAATAAATTCTACAGAAGGAAGGAAAAGAAAACCCACCCTAAACCTTGGAAATGTCCTTTCATTTCACAGCCCCACCAACCAAGAGCAAGAAAACCAGAGAAACCTCTCTCAAAAAAAAAATCTAGCAGTAAAAAGTATTTTTACAAAATGTTTTAATGCTCCTAGTGTGTTATTTTTCTAAGTCAAAATAGCTAAGCTGAATCTTTCACCATAGCCCTTTAATTCAAAAGCCAGGGGAAATTTTTTTCATTAAACCTCTGGACGGCTTTGTTTAAAAAATGAAATCAAGTAGCTCCATTTCCTGTCTTCTAAGGAACAGTAAATCAAAAAGAGAACGTTCTCCAAAAATACAGTAATGGTTCTATTAAAGAGCTTGACAGTTTTGAGCCTCACCTTGCATATTGCAACATAAGTGTGAGCAAAAACAACAGAGCCAAGAGGAGGGGAAAGGACCTGCCAGTTTTAATTGATAAAAGATGCATCCTGATCAGTGGGATGCATTGACCCCACCTGATGCTGGACCAAGAAGGGTTGCCCATCACCTCTCCTGCTTGTCCTGGCCTTTCCAGAAGCAGGAGTTGTGTCTGAAGGGACTCTGGCACACGCTGGTGACCACAGGGAGCTGCTCAGCAGCCAGGATGGAGAACCCAGGGGCGTACGAGGAACCAGCAAACACAAACTCCTCGCCCAAAGCAGTGAGTCAAAGTGTAACAGACCCCATTTAAACATGAAAGGTTGAACTTTCCTACAGGCTCTGCCAATTCCCTTCCCTGCCACAGCTTTGTGATTCCAGCGGGAACACCACAAAGTGGCTGCTCGGAGTGCTTGAAGGGAATCCGGGCTGATTCTTTATTTGAGTGTGGAGAAGCAACATCCCCCTCCCTGCCCTGGATCTGGTGTGTGTGTGCTGCTGGTCCCCTCCTGTGCAYGGCTCACACGCTGCCACCCCGGGCACAGCAGCTAACAAGGCACAGAACACTGCTCCACCAAGGTGTGAGTGTTAATTATTGCCTTTGGAAAGCGTGGCAGGAGCCACAGCCTTTGCAGTGACTCTGCTCCCTGTCATCTTCCCTCCCACGGAGTTTCTTTTTTTCCAGAACTGCTCACAGTTCTGCTATAAACAGGACATTACTCACCAGCTCTGTATCCTGTGAGTGCATTTAATTAATGGAGCCTTCAGCCGGGGGTACCCGGTCCCACAGGCATCCAACACTTCCAAATGCCTTTGAACTCCTGCCTGAGTGAGGCTGAGAAGTTGCTCGTCCCTCCTCAGCACTACAGACTTGTAAACAAAGGGGCTGTTTATTCCTCTGTCAGGATTTCTAGATGAGTTTGGGGCAGACCTGCAGCTGCTGGGAGGAGCCCCAGGAGCCCCCAGGCCCAGCAGCTCCAGGCATGGATGCTTGGCAAGGAAGGAGGGTGCCCAAGCATTGCCCTCGTGGCCACAAACTCAGGACAGTGGTCCAGAGAGTGTTGGCAATGTCCAGGATTGTGGTGCAGGTCCTTARGGACCATCCCACCCTCCTCCTCCTCCCCACATCCCAACAGACTCCTGCACAAGGGGTTAACCAGGGGCTCAGGACATTTGGGATGGTCAGGAGCACAGCCAGCCATCAGAGCTGTCCTTGAAGGCTTTCAAATGAGAGCAAGGCTGCAATTTTCAGAGCTGGAGCAGCGAGATATTTTTATAAATACATAAATCTTTTCAAGGAAAAACAAATATAGYGAAAAGAATGTAAACATTATTGTAAAATGCATAATAAAATGTCTGTTGTTTGTTAATTTTKCTCCTTATTATCCAGCCTATCTGTACCACTGATGCTGAAACTTTTGCCTTTAAAAAAATTTTTTTTCTACTCCCTTATTCATTTAAAAATAGTTTCCTGCATGTTATATGAATAAGCAAAACCTAAGGTCCTAAATCCAGGGGAACTTTGAAGTATGAAACCCACGGTCTATGGGAACTATGTTTTCATTAATCAAAGTAGATGTTTCTAAAGCCATCAGATTTATCATGACTGGATTTCATATGTGAAACCCAATATACACACAGACATACACTGCTTGTCCTTTTGGATTAGTCCTGACCTTTTACTCTCCTTTCTGAAGGATCTGCCTTTCCTCAGAGCGGGGCTGCCCTGCTTTGCCAGAGGAGCCTTGACAAAGTGCGTTTCCAGCTCTCCGCTTTCCGTGTCTGACTACGAGTCTGGGCTAAGGTCAAAACATAAATGATTAAGTGTATTTATTAAACYCTGCCTTTGCCTTGAATGCTCCCAGTGCCTGTCAGATGCCATCCAACTGCAGATCCCTGCTGCCAGCACACCTGGCCACCAAACGAGGGGCCCCATTGCCGCCGCAGCCCCGCGACCCCAAAAGCTGAACGGAGCCCCCCAAAGCCCCCAGAGCACTGCCAGGARCTCCTCCAGCC
Organism: Alauda arvensis; assembly: GCA_902810485.1. Classification (NCBI taxonomy): domain Eukaryota; kingdom Metazoa; phylum Chordata; class Aves; order Passeriformes; family Alaudidae; genus Alauda; species Alauda arvensis. The sequence continues at coordinate 2,093,499 of CADDXX010000070.1, read as the reverse complement.
CTTGCTGAGCTCCTGGCTTCCCCAAGGCATGGAGGTTACTGCAAGGACATGGSATGGTTTAAAAACTGCAGGCAGGGTGTGACAGCCATCCAAAGCAGGGCTTCAAAAGAGAAAATGCAACAAAACGCACACTTGGTGTCAATAGGGAGATTTATGTCGTGGCACCAGAATTTGGCAGTAGTTTGCAGTACCAGAAGCACAAGACTTTGTCATCTTGCCTTAAAGAACACCACAAAGGGATTGGGGCACAGGTGGGCACAGGTGGGTGCTGCCAGAGGTTGCWCCCACAGAGAAGGTGCAGCTCACCCCCAGCCTGAGGAGCACAGCGCACTGAAAAATCAGCTGAGAGTATTTTTCCAACGCTGGATGCTCTTTATTTAGCTGCCTAAAAGCACRAAGAGATGGAATCTACAGTATAACTGGATGCTATTATGATTTTGAAAACAAAATAGCCCTTTGTAATAAAATTAATTTCCAAGGAAAAACGTTCCCCCTCCCCCTTGAGCAGCCAGATTCGTGCATATTTTAACGCTTTACAGAATCAGAACGCCTGGAAAAAATCAGGAATGCTACAAGCAGCCCCAAGYCCCCTTAGAGATTAACATTTCTTTATATTTAATCCTGGCATAAAGCAGAGTGTCCTGAAGAACCCAGGGCTCTGCACAAGCCTGTGTTACCAGGTATGAATCTGCACAGCAAAAAAACTTCACCTGATGTTCTTTCAACCTCCAGGTCTGGAAATTTCATTAAAAAAGGATTCACTAAAGATCTTCAACACTTTTTAGCTTTTGCAAGGTTGGAAATGTTTTCTTGTGGTATTCACATACTTATAATTCTCAGTCCTGGTTAAAATTAGAAAATCCAGTAACGGTTTTTTTTTCTCTCCTAGTAAAATTTCCCACTCTCTGAAGATCTACAACTCAGCTAAGCTTACAATGAGATGATTATTGAGATTTTCAGCAATGCCTAGGAAATTTAAACACACACTGAATTCCATTAAATCTCCGTGGAGGCTTTTTTAGACAAGCCTTTAGTTTGTTTGATTTCTCCTCCGAATAAAAGCAGCGATTTCAAGGTGCTGAAGCCTCTTGTGTTGGCTTTTGGTGGGGAAAACACTGTGTGAGATGCAGGAAGGATACATCTGGTATTTCTGTGACACCACATCATGATCCTTACTCCTTTATATGCCAAGTCATTTCTGAACTCTTGGGAAGAGGTTTGCAGTCATACCCTGTCTTAACGARGTAGAAATCTGCCAATTCCACTGCAGGGGCTGGAATAATATATTACTTCCCTTAAGAAAACAGATTTATCTTGCTTATTATCAATCTCGTGGCATGTGCAAATGCATAGCTACACACACATGTACAAAGGACACATAATGGATTAGAAAAGGCTCATATTCACCCACAAGTAAGGAAAGATCTGACAACTCATCGGGGTTTTTGGGATAACCGAGATCTTATGTTACACTTCAAGACACAAGCGTGGATTTGTCATCTTGCTTGAGCCTTAGTGGTGACTGTGTGAGCCAAGGAATTTAATTCTGATTGTTTCATTTGAATTAAAAAAAAAAAAAATCTTAAGTGTTGAAAAAACATTGGAACTGTGCTATGTACTAATGTATCACTCAAATTGTAACAGGAGACTCCTTCTTGTGTAATAGCAACAGAGTGTGGAAGGGCCAAGTTCATCATGGGTACAGTTTATCTGCAGCTGAATGTTGGGAATACTGGATTTTTGAAACCTGCTGCAAAGGAGGGGTGAAGGCTTCCCCAGTCCCAGCTGGATGGAGCTGCACAGCTGGGATGGAGGTGGCTCCCTGCCCAAACCCTGCCTCAGCATCCTCAGCATCCCCACACAGCACACCCACCCTGCCAGAGACTCAGAATTCTGCTGGGCTTTGGGTCATTTCTTCTTTRTAAGTGATTTGCAGCCTGAGAGATGTTCACAAACAAGGGGAGATAATGGGCAGCTCTTTGTCAGGCAGGAGGGAGCTCAGAGCAGAGCATCTGTGGGGAAGCAGCTGAGCACCGAGGCTCCGGAACCRAGAAATTTGGTTTATATCACTAACAACCCGTTAAGAGAGAAACTGGAATAGTTTTTGCATTATAAGAGCAAATATTTCTCTGGTCTCGTATCACCTTTCCCAGATGAAACATTTCACAACCCAGCTGACTTATAAACAGAAACCAAAATATTTTCCTAAGGTGGATCACTGATCCCACTGGGGGCTTCCAAGTTGTAATTTATTTGTCTTACCTCACTGTGAGATAATGTGCACGCTGCTTCCAAGCTACTGTCTAATCACTGCCTGCACATGGGATAAAGAAATCTCACTGGCAAACACCAGGCACTCACTGGATGTTTGGGAATTGGCCACAGGGTGACTTTTCCTGCTGCTTTGTGCCCAGCACGTGGGTGCCCAGCTCCTGCAGCACAAGGTACAGAATTCCAGAATTGGGTTGGRAGGACCTTCAAGACCATCCTATTCTAACCTGTCATTGTYAGGGACACCTTCCATTATCCCAGGCTGCTCCARCCTGGCCTTGAGCACTTCCAGGGATCCTGGGGCAGCCACAGCTTCTCTGGGTACCCTGTGCCAGGGCCTSCCCAYYCTCACAGGRAAGAGCTGCTTCCTAATGATGAACCTTCTGCCTTTTCTGTAATTATCTCACTGAGTTACCATTCAATTTAGTAGGGTTATATCCAACAGGATGAGCAGAGCCTGCTGGAATCACAGCTTCTCCTCAAGTACTTTGACATATTTCACAACTGGCACGAGATGGATTCAGGTGTTAAACCAGAGTGATGGAAATGTTTGTGTTTGGGGCAGGTGAGCAGCTGCCACCAGGATACTGCACCATKAACTTCAGGAATTGGTTTGGAAACTCAGCAACTTCTTAACTGAGTGATCAAGATAAGGGAAAGGAGAACAGGTTAAAAATACACCTAAAGCACTGAGGCAAAAAGAGTTTTCAGGGCTGATAAAGAGAATGTTATTGTTTACACCGGGGAAGAGCTGGAACCTTGAGGTTTAAGTAACTCACCAAGGTGACCACAATGAAATCTGCCTGAGGACAACCCAGTGCAATGCCACATCTTCCTCCAAAGTGTGAAAACATGGATAGGACCCTCCAGAGCCACTCCTGSCCTGGCCAGGCAGCACATCCCAGGTACTCTTCCATCAGCTCTGAGCATTTTGGAAATTGCTCACTCCAAGTCTCTAGATCCCCCCAGGAACACCAGGAAAATGTGTTTCTTTAAGGACTACAGAGAAACGTGAAATTTTACGTTTAGAAAGTAATAAAAGCTCAACAAAACCTTAAACTTGTTTCCTTGTAATCCTTCCAAGTCAGGGAAGATAAATTTTTTTGGCCTGATTCTGAGTTCATTAAAAGCTTGTGCCAAGTTGCACGAGCAAATTATCTGAGCTCCAGCAAGGACTGGACCTACAAAGCACTGAAACCTCTGGTTGTGAGCCAGCTTAAGCATACACTTACTTTTAAGCATGCAAACAGCCCCAGTGACTTCAATGGGAGTATATATGCTGAAAGTTAAGTGTGTGCTTAAGTGTGCTGCTGGAGCGTGGCCAGAGCCCTGGGGAACTCACAGCACCAAGGGCTGATCTCCTCCCAAAACCCCATCCAAGGCAGGGATTTCACTGCAGCCAGGCAGGACACAGCTGGGCAGGAGCCAGCAGCCCCTGAAGTTTTGCTCTGCATCCACGGAGGAGGTTTTGCCCTTGTCACTTGTGCTATCCATCAGGCATCTGGTGGCTGGATAAGGCAGAGCGACGTGGCAAGGTGAGATGATGGAGTGAAAAAATGATGGCAGCTGGCACGTCCCAGCCTCAGGCTTTCGGTCACTTAACTCATCTCCCTCTCATCCYCAGCACAGACTGAACTCAAAGGGCAGGGGATTCACCCTTCCCCAAGCTTCAACAGCAACTCCAAGTGCAAGGAGGGAGCAGGCAGCCCTGGCTCCCCGCTCGTGGCTGACAGCAAAGCGCTCAGGAACAGCAAGAACTCCTCAAAAAAAGTCACACAAGGTCTTTGACTGCCTTGAGTGACAACAGCATTTTTGCACTTGACAATGGTGCTGACCTCCTGCTGCAGAAATCACTAAAGGTGACTAGAAGGGTGTGCCTGTAGGGCATCACCCTAATGGGGACGAATTGGAAGGCAAATTTTCCTTACTCTTTCTKACTTTTCTTCCCACAAAAGCAGTAAAAAGACAAAAGTGGGTGCATCAACCCAAAATAATGCAAAATAAATCACAGTTAAGAGGAAAGTCTGATCATTCACGTTGTTGAATCACAGTGTGCCCTAAGCTGGGAGGACAAGAACTGGATTTTTACAGTCAATTTTTATTTTTTCCTTCAATAAACCCCATTTTGGAGCACTGATGGCAAGGACATGCTTTGCTCTGATTTATGATGCAATAAAAACCTCTAATGTCATTTGGGATGGACCATTCCACCAGGAGTCACCTGGTGCAGATAGAAGGAAGGAGACATTTCAGTGCAAGTCCAAACTGTGCCACCCCAAATCCTTGCCTGACCCAACAGATTTCCCTGGATCCAGGAAGAACTATTTGAGTTGTCACAGCACTGTCCTAGCATGGTCCAAGTGGGTGTTTCTCACTTCCCACTTCCCCTGAAGCTCCTGATCCAGCTTTACAGCACCTCCAAAATACTCTTTATAGCCACTGGAAATGTAGCATCATCCACACCTGAAGCTGGAGCAGCCCCAAAACACAGGGCAGAGGAGCCCCAGGTCTCTCCTCACAGACAAAACCCAGCACTGTGACTTTCTGGGTTGCAACACCTAAATCCTGCTGCAAAATCAGCTTCAACCCACGGGAATGTTTTGATGATTATAAAGTTGCTGCTTGCAAAGGCAAGATGGATTCTGAGAGCTGCAGTCTACCATTCTTGTGGACAATAAATATTCCACTTAAATCATGGCTTGTACGTATTTGAAAGGATAAACCTGCTACTAATAACCACGAATCAAAAGAGAAGATTCCRATTTTTATGCCAGAAAGCTAACAAAAATCTTCAGTGTGTTATAAACAAGTATCCATCATTATAAACTAAGTTCAGCATGTAAAAATCCAAAGATGGAGTTTATTGTCTTTAATGGCTGAGAAATGACAAGAGTGTTTGGTTGAAAAGGAATTTAGCAAGAAGTAGTTCTGTACAAGAACCAAAATCTGTCTTTAAACAAGAAAATCACTGCTGACAGTTTTACAGTAGAATTAAGCTGCRGTGAACTCTCAGAAGTGGGGCTAATCACAAGTTTCTGGGGAATTTAATGTGGAAAAGAAAGCTGATTATTAGGGAGACTGATATAATTCAGGTAGAATTATATCAGTCTTTTTTCAGTCTTTTTTCCAGACTGAAATGATGAGTGAAACCACTGCAGTTTTGCAGAGGGAATTGCTCTCTGCAGCCTGCAGAGCCGCCTCCTTTGGGGAGGATCTGAGAGCCCATTGGATCCAGTGCTGCTCCAGCTCCAACCATCCTCCCAGCAGCTCCAGGCTTCAGCAGGAAAAGCTCACTTTAAACCAGAGAGAAGCAAATCCAAGGAGGTRAGGAAGCTAATGAAGATATGAGAGGGATGCAGCGCTCGTGATGATGTGGCYGTGCAAATTCAAGGGGAAGTATTTCCTCCAGTGGGCAAGCTCAAAGGTGGAAGCTGTCCAAGGGGAATCTCTCAAAAGCCCTGGACAGCAGCAAAAAACACGACAAAGAACTTGCCAAATGTTTTAGTGCCGTGCTGAAAGATCAAGGTGAAAGGAGCCTCTGCGCTGGAAGGCTCGGAACAAAGACGGAATTTCCTGGAACGGAGCGTGAAGCTGTGCAAACCCATCATCCCAGCTGTGAACTGAAGAAATAACAATAATAACTTTATAGAGAGAAGGAAAAGGGAAGGGGGAGGAATGAAGTAAAACCTTTTGCCAGATCTAGGTAACACCGGCGTCCCAATCTGCAGATTAATTCAAATCAAGGAAYGGGAAAAAAATCTGCGGGACGTGAGATGAAGGAAAGGAAATATTCCTAAGCACATTGAGTGACCAGATTGGGAATGTATCCTGGGAGAAGTCACTTCTCCTAATCACAATTATTACCTTTGATACATTAAAAGCTCAACAGAGGCACGAGGAGTTTCCTACATGGAGAATAGATTCCAAAAATCTGTGAGGGCACATTCAAAGCACCGGGGGAACAGCGGGGCAGCTCTGGTGTCTATCAAGCCATGTTTATTGATGTTCTTGCTAGCTGAGGCAAGGTTTGGGAACATGGATCATAACACCACTTTTATACCCTATAAAATACACTGTGAAGTGATGAGAAATGGGAATTGCTGAGGTCCTTTAGAAAGGAGTGTGCCTTTTCGTGAGAGTTTTTACAGCGCGGAGAGCAATTCTCTTCTTGCTGTGAAAAAAAATTGGGAAGCCTCCAAGGCATATGTTTCACAAATCTCCAAGAAGTGGAAAACAAGATTCCAAGAGGAGAAGTGTGAGAACAGAAGTTCAGGGCGAGCTTCCTGTGTGTCCCACACTGGGGACAGGCAGGGCAGGAACCAGCCCAGGACATTCGCAGCCTCCCCAGGCTGTTTGCCTCAGATCTGGTGTTAGGAGATTTGGGATTGCACTGGAAGCTGGTTATCCTCCCTGTAATCACAGCAGATTTCATTTAATTGCATTCAAAACAGAAGGCTAAAATGGAGATGTTTAAGCCCACCTGCATTTTCTGCTCACTCGAGCAGAGCACTGCCTTCCCATTCCAGGAGAGAATTAGCATCTTAGCACCTTGTTTCTCCAGGACATTTGACCTTTGCAGCTCTACAAACCAAGACACTGGCTAATTTTCATCTAGTTGGACACTGTTAGGAAACTGCTGAGGAAGTGGGAGACYTTGGAGGTGTTTTGGTGAAATATTTAAACTGGAGAGCTGCCACAAAGCTGAAGGCACCTTGTCCCCAGAGCCCCTGAAGCCCTGCCAGGCCTGGAGATGATAACGACCTTCAAGGGTATTATTCCATCTTTTCCAGAAGTCAGAGCCAAATCCAAGCACAAAGCTGAACACATCAGTTCATCAGGTGGGACAAGGGAAAGCTTCACCTGAGAAGGTTCTACCAGTATGATCTTTTTTGGGGAGATGCAAATACAGTTATAAGGATTATTAGAAATGTTTCCAGCACTCTGAATACTGTGGAAACAGAGTAAAATAACTTCCCAGCTTTATGTCTGAGTCYTGTTGATACTGCTCTGCCCAGCCCAGGGAAGTCACCTGTCCATCTAATGCCTCAATTTTTCCATCTGTCTAATAGACAGGAGCTACCTGACTTCAGTATTCCAAAAATAAATATCTGGGAATGCTCTGAGGTCTCAGCAGTAAGTCAGCASTAAGACCCCCTGCAGTCAACAATATGACTCTGGAACACCTTGAAAATCCAAACCAGATGAGTTCTGTGCCCATCTACATCAAAAAGCTGCCTTTTTCCAGACTGTGCTGTTGTTAGGTCAGAGAGCTGCAAGGCCCTGGCTTCTGAAGGATGAGCATCAAAAGATTTCAGCAGGTTCAGAGACCCCATCCTAATTCTCACAGCAGCAGGGACAAACAGCCTTAAGCTGAACTGGAAATCTCCCTGTTCTCACAAAAAGCAGTTCACCTCTGTGCTGGRAAGGCCAATATAACATTTAAGACTCATTTTCAGAGCTTAGGAAGACTTAAGTGGTGCAGAGACCTAAGGCCAGCCTCTGGCACAGGAGGGGATTTTATTCCCAATAAACTACCAAGAGCACACAGTGCAAAYTTCTGCAGGACCCTTGACAGGATGACAGCTACAGAAACATAATAATCCAACAGACTTGTAACCACCAAGTTCACCTACCCTTCTATAAATAACAGGTCCAAGACAAAGGAAGTGGGAATTAGATGCTTGTGGTGAACTGCAGAGAGCCAAAGACCTTAAACGATACCCAGTACTTACATCTCCACTTAATTAGGAGTGAAACTGCAGACATGAGACCTCAACATGTGGTATTCACATGTGGGCTCAGAAACACTGTCAAAGGCAGTTTTCTTAAGGTTGAAACACGGAGGGTKTGATGCAGAGGGGAAGTGTGGAGATGCCTGATGGACATCCCTGGGTGACACCCTGTGCCCAGCAGCTCCAGCTCTGCCCTCACACCCCCTGAGAGCCACACAGCTCCTGAGAGGTCCTGAGGTGTCTGTGGGAYTGAGCAGCTCAGCCTGAACGAGATGGAATCTGAAATTCAGATGTTAGTGTCAGGACTAATGGGAAACAGGTCACAGCTACAGCACAACCCCAGTGGTCCAGATTCTGGTCTCAGTTAGGACCTGGCRAGTCCAGTAAGAGCTCAGGGAAATCTGCATTCTGTTGTGCTTTAATGATTTTGTCTTGTAGACTTAAAAATAAACTTGTAACTTTTTTTTGACCCTTCGTAAAACCCCAGCTTGATTTTCTCCAGGAACAGGCACGGATTTGCTTGTTATCCTTGTTACACTTGACTTCAGAGATGCCTGCAACCAAGTCAGGGCTCTACTGGTGAAATCCCAGTTCTACCAAAACCAGCAAGAGTTTTGCCAAGGCATTCAGTGAAGGCAGGGTTTCAAAGTGAAAAAAAATCAGAATGCAAACAAAAGCTTGACTACAGTTATTTTAAATAGATTTTAAAGRAGGAATTCTGAGAGTGCAACTCCGTGGATGTCACCATCACGTTGTGGRTGAACAATTCATCATTTCTACAACACTGTAGTGAGTTGGACAAGCTCTCTGCAAACAAAACCAGAGACATCTGCAAATCGGATTTAAAACCTTTTTTTTTTTTTTCTTAGACAAAATGATTAAAAGTTGAAGAAACACTTCCATATGGAAGAATCTTACCCCAACAGGTCACCACAAAGACACTTCAAACACAATAAAACAGGAAGTGCTAAAAAAAGCATAGCAGCTCACAAAAACCCCCACAACCTTTTCCACAGAAAAAATATATGTCACCCTGTGTAGAAAAACCATTTGGCAGCATAATGTGTCTTTAATCTGCTCAATTTGCTTATTATAGTAAAGGGTTAGAGGAATTTTCAAGCAGTGGCCAAAAATACTACAATGATATCCTCCCCTTGCAAAGTAAACTTGCTTCAAGTGAATTAACTTCTTCAACTGAAATATTTCAAAGCTGAAAGTGCCCCCACTGCAAAAAACAAAGCTCCTGGCCACAAAGGATGGTTTAAAGCCAGGAGCAGCAGTGTCTGCCCAAGCTGGGCTGTGCCAGGCTTTGCTCCTTGAGGTAGGGGAGCAGCAAACGCCCAGCTGAGCTTTTTATGTGCCTCTTGTTGGACTTCAGACAGGCAGATACACTTGGAGGCAGCAGGAAAATAAAATACCCCAATATTCCCCCACCCTAATCCTGATGGTTGCATGCACAGGGCTGGGAGTGGAGCTCTGCTGAGCCAAAATCAGGATTAGCCCATGTCAGAAACGAATTGATTCTGAGCCTATTGATCTGCCAAATTGCTTATCAGGTTTGAGAGCCTTTAAAAGTCAAGATAATAGTTAGAGGGGATGGAGATTACCCAGAGAAACCATGCTCCTTTTGTGCCTACCCTGCCACAAACGGGGCCCAGAGTGATTTTAGTGACCATTGCTCCTGATCTCTGCTCTACTGACCCAAGGGTTTGGTYGTGTTAAAGCTGATAATTTCTACAAATGCCATGGCAATTTTCCATCTTATCTMCAGTTAGGAAACTGTGCATGTGACCAACTTGCAACTGCCTGTGGCACAGCTGGGCACAGCCCTGACCCAGGGCACAGCAGCATCCCCTGGCCTGGCACTACAGAAATGCCTGGAGGGGGCCAACAAAGATAATAAGAGGAAAAAATGAAGGAAATCGAGGCTGCCTGCTCTTGATATTTAATATCCACGAGCTAAATACACAAAGGTGCAAAAAGCTTAATAGTATTTGTGGCYGAAATTAAAACTTTAGAAGAAACTTATAGTGAGCAGTAATGTATGCAATGACATCTGGGGCTGTAATCAGCAAACTGCTTTCAAGAGCTGCCAAAGCAAACAGCCAAATAACAAATCCACTTTACAGATCATCAATCTGGTCGGGCACTTGCCAAGGTAAATAGTACAAGGCTGAAGTTTGCTTTGCAAACCAGTGAGCTGGGAGTTTAGCAAGGCCTGCTTCCAGCACAGCCAGGCTGGGGCAGGGTCCTCGAGGGCTGGCGCAGGGAGSAGTTCAACAATCTGACATTCAGCCAGTGAGCAGGGGGTGCAGGAAGATGGAATATAACAGCATCAGGGATTAAAAAAAAKATTAATAAAAGAGATTCAGGTTATGCTCATAACTCAGTTCACAATGGTGATTCTTAGTGCTGGTGCAAGTCAAACCCAAACCCTCAGCTAAAGCAGAGTTTATTGTAATGCTGCTTTGCAGACTGGGCAACACTTCATGGGAACTCCAAACCTAAGACTGAAAAAAATTAGTAGGAAATGAACCTTCTTTTATTTTCAAATGAGATAAAATCTGGCTCCAACTACCATATTTTACATTTTAGTGAAGAGGATATAAAACATCAAACAGTGATTTTCTTTTTTCATTATGAATGCAAGAAAGATAATTTATGACGGCTGCAAAACATTTATTTAAGAAGTAAAGCCTTTATGTTCTGTATACAATTTATAGGGCTGTAAAAGAAAGAAGTGAAACAACTGCAGCCATAACATGTGCATTTATGAATAATAATTGTAAGYCCATTTTGCTAAATACAACTTCTGCTTCAGAGTTCACTTCCCAGTTGATTGGAAAGTCCTCAAGTGCAACCYCAAATTTTTTAAGCTTATATTCTTGGCTAAAAAGGGAGCTCAAGACAAAATTGCTCAGCAGTTTATGTCAAGCACTGGACAGAATAATAGCACAATGAATGTGTCATATTGTTCAAGTGGTGAGAGATGGCAYATTCCTGGTGGAAATTGCCTCAGCCCTGTCTTCAAGCACAATTATTTCATTTTTGCTGCAGTCAGAGGGTTGCAACACACACTGAGGAGCCTCCAAGGCAGGACACCCCACGCATGGCTCCTCATCCCTCACCTCAGGGTGAGACAGAGATGGACTCATTCCCTCATTGCAACCAAAACCCCATTACTTAAGCGCTGTGTTGATAAACATCAGCCAAAAGTGATGAAACTGGCCCAATATTTACWGCAGGGAAGGTGACCATTAGCACAGCTGGAGCACCACAGGGACTCGAGGGCTGGGGCTATGCCTCTGTGTTTGTGTGGGCAATTAAATGCACAGTTACCCTTTTTTAAATGGTATTTATTTGCCATTTCTCCCGGGGAACAACGCACAGTGTGGTGAAAGCTGCAGGTGGTTTGTCCTTCAGGGCTCAGGWACCTGTGAAGGGGTTACCTCCAACCCCATCCTACCCCAAAGCCCCAGCAGCTCCTTCTCCCCACCCTAAATCCCCAAGAGTTCCCACTGGATCACTGTCACCTGTTTTTTGTTTTGGTTTTTTTTCTGGTCATGGTGAGAGCCTCAAACAGTTACTGCAGGATTTTAGCTAATCAAAGCACGATGAAGCATGGGAACAATTTAGARCTGTAGTTGGAAATAACTAAGTGGATCCCCCACAGGCACAAAAAAAAGAGAATTCTGATGACGAATCTTTCACACTAATCAAGAGGTGCTGGACCCATGATGAGYCCAGTCTCACGAATGTCCCTGCAGTGGGGCCGAGTTCCCAGTGGGTTTTTATGACACTGCCTGCTTTGAAAGGCTCAGGCCTCTTCTGCAACASAGGCATTCTCCTCTCTTCACCCCACAGATTTTTCTGACCCCAAAGAGCTTCCCTGCCATCTCCCAGCCATCCACCTCCATCCTCGCCTTAAGCTCCAGCTCTACCAAGCTTAAGCTGACCCTCAGCGAGTTTTACTATTTTCTAGTTTTGGAATTTTCCCCTCCTTCTACTTTCTGTTACCCTGCAGAAAGCCAGCATCTGGTATCACAAGACAAACAGATATGGCTGCCCCAAAACCCCTGAGCTTTCAGAGGCTTGGCAGGAGCTCCGCGAGGAGCTGCCGGTGGCCAAAAACACTGATAAAAAGGATGTGTAAGTCCTCAACACCATCCATGATGGAAACAACTGCAGCTCTCACTGGAGGTCAGGACGCACACGAAAACAAGCCTACATGTGTAGCAGATTACAACAAACACATGGCTGAGATGGACTCCACAGATCAAATGTTGGAGTCGGACGATGACACATGGAAAAGTGGAGTTTAGCAGGGGGAAAAAGGCAAGGCAGAGCCCATATGTTCAATTAGCGAGATACAAAGCTTTTGTTGTATACCAAAAATAGCAAATAAAAGTCTGTTGTCATTTTGGGATGGCCAGATGTGTTTCATTTCCAGCTTCACATCTGAACGTGTGGACCTGCCTGGAGATGAAAGGGAGGAAAGTGTGGCAATGGCTGAAGGGTATAATTACATCAAAACTCTTCCTTCCAAACAATGGCTGATCACGCTCCCCCGCACCTTACGCGGCCCAGCGCCGGCTGCTCGGCATCCAGCAGCCTTTTACAGGCTTTTACAGGGTTTCACCTGCTCCCCAGAGCAGGGACTGCTCCTTCCAGACCTTTCCTCACCAACAGGACCCCTCCTCATGCCAGCAGCTGCCTCTCATGTGCTGCCAGCCCAGCACCTTGGCTCCTACAGTGGTGGAATGCCATCCCATAGGAGACACGGGCTGCAGGTGGGAATGCTCAGTGGCCAATTCAGTCTCCTTCCTGATGGTTATTTTGGAAGATCCCACCTYTTCAGGGAGCAAGACCAGGATTTGTACCTCCTGAGCAGACTCTCAAAGGGCAGAAGTGGGTGCCAAGTCACGAGCAGAGCAAGAGCTACCTGGCCTGCGAGCGTATAAAGCAAACACGAGTCTATAACCAATAAACACAACTCACTTAGGTAGCACTCAAACAAAACCAGATGGGCTCATCTACTGCAGGTTTCTCTTCCCTTTCCTCATTTTTCCTCCCTCACTGCTTTTGAATTGAAATTACGTTCAAACAAGGAACGTTTGCCAAGGATGTGACTTCCCAGAGTTCAGGTGTGCTTCCCTGGACTGACATGCTAATTAAGGCAGGATTTTATTCATCCAGCCTTTGGAGAAGGAGGAACTGAATGCCCCTGGCASTGGAGCAGCATGTGCCCTCAGCAGAGCACCTGGTCACATTTTCCTGGTGGTCASCAGCTCCATCTCCCAGCCCACACCTCCCACGCGCTTCCCCTCCCGGCACGGCCTGGGGCAGTGTCATTATCTCCCATTCCCAAATGGAAAAACTGAAATGTGCAGGGATTCAGTTACAGGCCCAGGATCACCCAAGAAGCCTGTGGCTGAGCTGGGATTAGACCTTGGAGCTCCCCAGCCCTTGCCCAGCTCTTAACCACAGCACCATCCTTCCTGAGTGCTTTCATGTAGTTATATTTATCTTTATATGTAGGGTCATCTTGGCTCCCATTATGAAAAGCACATATGGTTTCCAGTCCTCAAATTGCCTGGGTAAGGGTTAAATATTCAAATATAATGTTATTCCTGGCATTTATGGAAAAGTTTCTCAGTGCTGRTTCCAAAATCCCATGGCATTTTTGGAGCTGCTGCTCTGTATCACTGATAGTTATAAACAGGCTTGTCACTTCCATGCCTGTGAATTGATAAAAACAAAGTCCTTTATCCAAAGAACTAAAATTGGGGTAAATGATGAGAATGTGGCTACACATTCAYATTTGCTAATGTTCTAATATGAATTTTGTGATCATATAACTGGGATCCACAGAATTGCAGGAAGAAGAAAAGCCAGTGAATGCTGCAATAAACTACACACCCAGCTTAATCCAGCTCAAATTCCTCGTGTTAGAACACTTTATCATAAATTCTGAACTCATAAACCCCCTCTGGACTGCAGTGAACAGCTGTAGTACACAAAAGGTTAATCAAAAAAGAAATCACACAAACACCAAACGCAGACAAACCCCTCTGACCACCCTGATCTCAYTGGTGCTGCTGCAAAAAATGATTACTAAAGAAATCCAAATGGCAAAGCCACTGCTCCCCATCTGTACTTAGGGGATATTCAGGGCATTGCCTCCACCTGGGGCTGTGGTTRAGCACTTTATTCCTGATTCAGCTAAACCAGAACTTCACCTCACAGCCCCTTTGGTTTTATCCAGACCATTCCAGTACCCACCCTGGTGTGCACCCAAACAACTTAATTTTCTTGTGCTCCTACTTGCTGTGAGYGAAGCCCAGAAAGAAGAAGACAAAAGGAAGATTTACTATCACAGTCTATYTTCTGAGTTAGAAATGACTGATGGACTCTGTGTTTCTATCTGATTTTTGTTTCCACTCTGTGCCATGTAGAAAGGAATAAGAGGAGTGAGCCATAGATCTTGCTCCCAGGGAGCAGCAGACAAGCAAAGCCATTACTGCCAACACTGTGCTGGGGGACTCCAAGGGACAGGAGCTCCCCACCAAATGCCAAACTGCCACCCCAGGGAGGTGTCATTGCATGTCCTCGTGTTTTTCAGCTGCTTTAGAAGGGCTGTGGAATGCTATCAGCAGCAGGATTCAGGGAGCACTGATAACCACACCACAGATGAAGGAAGCTCCATGTTCCCACCTCATCTGCACCACGTGCAGGTCTCAGATACCACCACATTGTGTTGCTGCTGCAACTGTTCACTTCAGTATTTTTAAACAGATCAGCCACAAAATCATCCAGTCAAAACAAGGGGAAAACACATTCCACATACCAAAGGCAGTTGGATAAAAACCCTTCCTGCACTCATTAAATACTGTGTCAGACACTCACCAGGCACCACACTTTTCAAAGAGCTGTCTGTTTACKCCATCCTTGCTAATATTCAAGATACATTTAAAGTAAATAGGTTAGGGAAGCATTTGATCTCATTGCTGCCTGCTGCAGAGTCCAGGCAGGCTGGATTTCCTGGTAGACTGAAGCACTCTGAGATTCCTTACAACCTCCTCTCGTTCCCCTCTATTCCAGCACTAACACCAGTGCTGCTCTGGGGAAAGGAAACTGCTGTGAAGAACAAAAAAAATCAGTGTGATTCACTTAACAACTCCTAACTGCAACCCCAGCTCAGCAGAGGTCCAGGAACTGCCTGTGACTGTGCTCCAGCTGACTCCAGGAGCCACAGGCTCAGCCCATGGAGGTGGAAGGTGACCCCATCTCTGGAAATGTCAGCCTGGATGAGGYTCTGAGCAGCCTGSYCACTGCAGGAGCCTTTAAAAGTCCCTTCCATTCAAACCTTTCTGTGATTCTGGTGGGGTGTGAGCTACCACCCCTTCCCCAGGCAGTGTCAGCAGTGCCCACTCAGCCCCTCACCTGCCTGGCTCTTCAAAAACAGCCCCAAAGGTCACTTGGATTTAGTGGCAGCTGCAGGAACACCCGTGCTGGCATCAGAGCTCATTTGAAAAATCGCCTCTGCTGCATCCATCTCCTATTTGATCACTGAAACAATGCAAGGAACACGAAAAGAACCCAACCCAAACCCACAAACACCCAAAAGTTGCAGCAGCAAAGCTGAGGGGAAGTGAAGCATGGGTTGGAAGGAGAAGGCAGGGTCAGGGAAGGGCTGGGAGCCTCTTAGACTGGCTTTGCTGCAGGATAAGATGCTCATGTAACTACACCCTTATTAGTGTTATTTTTTTAAAGCTGGATCATTTCACAGATCTGCTTTAAAAACATGTCATAAATGAGATCTGCTGCAATGGAGCAGTAATATGTGCCCACAGCTGGAGCCTGAGCAGAGCTGGGCTAATTTAGCCCAGCTGAAGACCTGAGCCTGCACTACCCCAAACTTTGCTTCACCACCCTGAAGGGGGGAAAAGTCCTAATTGCACATGCACTGCTCTTCCCTCAAACATATCCCCTGTCTGGAAGATTAATTTTCCTGGTACTAAAGATTAAAAAAAAAAAATTAAACTACCCCTCCAAGCCATCGATTTAATTTAAGGTTTCGTTTCGAAACCGTTGGACAATTTCCAGATCTTCAAAGTTTTTGACCAAAAATAGAAAGCATATTCTGCAACTGATTTTAAAGATCTGTTCTGTTTATTTACTTATTCTAATATTACCACAAGTACTTTTTAAAAAAAAAAAAAGATGACTCCCGTGGGATTCCTTGCCATTGAGCCCCTGGCAGGG
This sequence comes from Alauda arvensis, assembly GCA_902810485.1. Lineage (NCBI taxonomy): Eukaryota > Metazoa > Chordata > Aves > Passeriformes > Alaudidae > Alauda > Alauda arvensis. The sequence goes on along the minus strand of CADDXX010000070.1, from coordinate 2,077,231 downwards.
AGGCACCTGTACTCCTCATCCTCACAGGTGGTGATGTGCTGGCAGGGAAATGCCCCTAACTACATAAAGGGATTACCTGGCACTCTTTAATGGGGTGGAACAGAGCCCTTTGGCTTTTTAAGTACCTAAATGCCTGAGAAGTGCCTCGAAGAAGCCCTGGCATCCCTGCRATCCCAGCTTCCCAGCGGACAGAGAGCAGAGAGGCAGGAGGACGGGAGCTGGAGCTGCGGTGCTGCAGGGACACGGCTCAGCACGGCCACACAGCCCAGGGAATTCCTGCTCYGGGACCAGACACATCTTTTCCTGCACACAGACCCCTGCAGAGGGGACAGAGATGATAAACAACACACCCAGACACACTGTCCTGTCAAAGCCTCAGTGTCTGCTCTCTGGAAGAGGCACAACCGCAGCTCCTGCCTCTGCCACAGCATCCCCAGCGCAGAGCCTCGGGCAGGTCACTGCATCCCCCAAGCTGTTCCGCAGCTGTGTCAGCTGCACAGACAGTGAATTCCTCCTCGCACTGCGCAGCAGARCTCACTAATGCCTATAAAACAGTTGGTGCTTTCCACATGCAAGTGTGAGGAGGAGGCGGGGYGGAGCCGCTCTTTCAAGGAAATGTTCTGCGGCAATTACACCGCGAGAGACACCCCGGGCCTGCCAAGTGACAGTGTTAGGAAAGTATGTAGACAAAAGCCAAAAGACAAAACCTTTTTAATTATAATTCTGGCGCTCGAGCAGCGATTCGTATTTACGAGCCTCCATGGAGGTGACTCGTGCTGCTGCTGGGGGATGCTCACGGCTGGGATGGGGCTCGCACGGGGCTGGGACCCTCAGCACTTCCCCTGCTGGGGTGGGACATGAGCTTCCAGCTGCACAGGAGGAGGAAAAGGGGATGGGSAGGGCAGGAGAAGCCCTGTCACTCTTTTTGGATGGCTGGGAAGTGGGTGATGGAGTCAGGATCCAGGGATGCTCGGCAGGACCCTCCCTTCCAACGTGAAAACTGCTCCTTAAATATTTATGGCCCTTGTTTTTTGCCTGACCCTCCTGTTCATACCCTSGTAGCTGCTGGGCTCACACTCCATATGTTTTTAAAGCCTTTCTAGTATTTATAGGTGTTCTGGTGCTTCTGAGGGATTGAGCTTCCACTGGAGACTCCCATCAGCTGCCATGGGGAAGCTGCAGCATTCCCAAAGGAAAAGCAGGAATGTGAGCAGAGAGGAGAGCCTGAATCCCAGCYGGGCTCTCTGGAATCCTCCTGGGCAGCACCAGGGCCTGCCCTGCCTTCACCCAGCACAGCAGCAGCTCCTGCTCTGCCACATCTGCCTTTTGGACACGTYCTGCATCAATAATTTACTGTGGAGACAAGGCTAAAGTTACAAGGCATTAAATCTTGCACTTCCAGCTTCACACAAGTTTTCAGGACTGCTGGGCCTGGGGCTTGTTTTGAGTAGCCCGGAGGGGGAAAAATCCACAGTGTTCCCATGATATATGTTAAAGTAAGCTGCTTTTTATTTCAGTTTGGGGAAAGTTAAGTAAAGCAAACCCTCAGATCTAAGCTACAGGATTGAAGGAACAGGTCACAAGGAAGCGAGGAAATTCAACCATATCCACATGAATGACTTAATTTTGGTTTCTAAACCCATATCTGATTAACCAAAGACCTCCATTTTCATCTAGTGACTACATTAAATATAAACAGACATCCATCACRGAGAAAAAAACAATAATTACTATCTGTTGAAGCCATCACTTCCGTGCCATTTGGCAGAGACCTTTCCATGACATCCCCATAATTTGGCATTTTAGGGCAGTGAGAGGCACTGCTCCACTCTGCTGCTGTGGCAACTCACTCCACTCACAGGAAGAGCCAAAAGGCATCCATTTCTTTAAATCTCTGAGCATCAGCAGAGTGTAGTAAAAGCATAAAACTCTGGCCAGATGCTTTCAAAGCCACCAAGCCACTTCTTTTTCCCCCCTTTTCTCTCTGAAGCAGCTGCACCCAGTGAGTTCTCTGCGTGCTCAAGAGCCAGGCAGAGATTTTCAGTCTGACTGGTGCAAAATATAAGGACTTGTCACCAAAGCCATCCTCTGGGAAGTCTTTCAACACTTGGCTTTTGTGTCTATTAAGATCCTTTTCAGCCCTRCCATTATCTGTGAGGAATCAGCATATGGAGCAATGTTTCTCAGAGATGTTTAAAAAACCAAAATCCAAGTGGGGAACCCCTAACAGAWYAAAATGTCACAAATATAAATATAGTCTAAGGAACAAWYATACACAATATTCTTCAGTTTTACATTCCAAAAGGTTTTTCACAGTTGTCATTAGATGGCACTTTTGTTTGTTGGCTGAGCRGAGACACCAAAACCAGAGCAATTACACAGGAATAGGATTTCAGGCTATTTTTCCCTCTAAAACTGGTCCCTGTACACTGGGATGGAGCCCTTCACCCAAACAAAGCCATCCTGTGCACAGGGCTACCAGCACAGTGCTCTCCTGACCTCCAAATTCACTTATTTTAATAAAACATGCTAGTCCAGCCATCTGACATTTATTATGCTTAAGCAACATAAAATAGAAAAGAAMCATCTATGACCAGAAACAACCCTTCAACTCCCTTTTATTGCCAATGATCTGAAATTCTTTTTTTCCCCTTTTCTCTCTGCTAATAACAGCTCCACCTTGGTGCTGCAATACTGCAGGAAATTCCCCCAAAAATCCCTAATGTGGATGGCAGCTGTGCAGTTTAAAGCTGAACAGGGCTTTAATTTCAGGGGGATGAGCTGGACTGCTCCTGTGTCCCATTCCAAAGGTGCAGACACTTCTCCTGCTCCTCACAGAGCTCTCCTTATGGAAAGGGTGGTCAGGCATTGGCAGGTGATGGAGGTGTCCAAGGAATGGCTGGACATGGCACTCAGTGCTGTGGCAAGGTGAGCATCAGTCACAGGATTCAAAAATCTTGGAGGGCTTTTCCAGCCTCAATAATTCTGGGATTCAGAGCTSAATGAATGCACAGAGAGCCAGCCTGGAAAAGCCCAGAGCACCAAGGGGACAGTGCAGGATGTTAAACCTCCCTTCCCAGAGCCATCCTGCTCCAAATGTGGGAGGCAGGCAGGCGAGCAGAGGAGCTGTGACTTTAAGATCCCAACCCTTTTCCCTGTGCCCATATATCACTGCTCCATGCTGTGGTGGCTTTCCTGCCTGCTGCTCAAATTTGTCCAATTAGACACGGCCCCACAGGGTGGAATTCAGTGTGAAATGTGCCTACTGATGTCTGCAAATGAACCAACACAGACGTGCTGCTTTGCAGGCCTGGAAGTGACAGGCAGAAAAATGCCTGCCTGGGACAAAAGCAGGAGGGACTGGCTGTGCAAAAGCCCGGATCAGCCTGTTAAGGGATTCCCAGACTCAGCAAGGTAAAGTGTGTGAGCTGCTGTGGCACTTCGCACCTCAAGCTGTGCTGTCTCACACCACTGACCCCTCCATGGCGACATAAGTCTCAAGAAGAAGCCAGGATTATCTGTCTAAGAGTCTTACATGTGTCATGCAAGGTCAGGTGCCAACTGCAATGTAAATTAGTAGTTAAGAGTATTGCTAGCTAGACAGATGCTGGGAGCCTCAATTAGAAAGAAAAGTCAGATTATAAGTAATTAAGAGGTACAAAAAAATGCTCCAGGAGCTAAATACCTAAACTGCCTCCAGGGTTGGGTTGTTTTTTTATATAAAGCACACATTCCTGAGCTCTCCCAGATTCTGCTTGGAACATCTCTGTAGRCTCCAAAGCTGGTCTCCATGCAGACAAAAATCCCTGGCATGCTGGTGTTAGAAGGAGCAGGAGGGGAATTCTGGAGGCAGGTGTCTTTATTGGGCAGAGCTCAGCACCAGCCACAGCTTTTACTGCACAGCTGCTGGAAAAGGGGGAGCTGTTCATCCTCTGCCACCAATGGGTCAAACAGCTTTCCAAATACATGTGTAATTTAATAATCTAATGATTTCTGGTTTGGATWTTGTTAAAGAGGAAGAGTGACATCTCTATCTCCCTGGAGAAGAGCTGTCCCTCCCAGATCCAGCTAAACCTGGGCACATGCACTTGCAAGTTGCTGATGGCTTGGTGACCTGAATCCATTTTATAAATATAAAGACCTACAATATCTGCAGCACAGGAAGAAAATAAAATCCTGAATCTCCTTTTAGAGACAGGAAAACCAGCGTGGAAAGTCTGAATGCCACATCCAGGTGAGTCTGTGGAAGAGCTGAGAAAGGTCTTGTAGCTTCTCCCTGCTTTAGGTACACGATATTTGTTTTAAGAACTGTGCTAAAACTCTTTGCTCAGCCTGGAAGAAGCCAAGCAGGCACTTAAGGATGTTGTGGATGTGGGGGCAGAGCCATGACCCCGTGGGATGGGGGCTGTGGGGAGCAGTGGCCCCAAGGGGTGTGTGTGACACTGCAGAGAGCGTTAGAACACATGGAAACCACACACTCGGGCTCCTTATCAGGCAGCTCCAGCTTTGAAGAAGCCACTCACGATTTTAAAGTGTTTTTTCTTTCCCTTTTTTTTCCAGGCCAAAAGACTCTAATGGGCTCCTGAGAGCTCTGTGACACTACAGTAGCACCTGCAAAGGACTMAGGAACACTTATGTCAACAGGGAGTTCAAGGCTAAGGCAAGCACTTCAAAATCCTGAGAAAACTCTTCCAGAATACTTTTGTCTTTCAGTTTGCTTTGTTTTCAAAATATCCCATTTGTGGGGGGAAATGCTCCTTGTTATTTTACAAATCATTCTGTGTTTTCCCAGCCATAAATCATGGAAGGAATTGACAGCCTCCTGACRTTGATTAAATGGCAGCTGATCCCTCAAATTGTATTACCATTGTTTGTACAACACCTAAGGTTCCCAAATGCTGTTATACTCTGGACAGACCCATAAAAATCTTCTGGCCATGGACCTCACTCCCATTTTCTAGCACAGCAAATGATTAGGAACAAATAAATTAAAGCAGAAGAGAGTGGCACTGAAAATGCTGTTGCTGCCATRCAGATATAACATGAGAATAGGATAAAAGAGAATCATGTAAAATACACAGTCCATGTCAAAGGACAACTGGATTTTTTTTCTTCCCAAAAAAAGGGCATATTTATGGTAAAATTATTACAATGCTACTGTGTGACCTTCCCACCAGAGGCAAAGGCCCTGAACTGCCCTGTGATGTCAAAGGATGCCTGAGACAGAAGCATCAATCACTCAGATAAATGAAACTATCTGTGTGTTTTTACCTTTTTTCTGTTATTTAGAATCACAGAACAGCTTGGACTGGAAGGAACAYTGAAAGCTGATCTCATCCAGGTCAGGGCAGGCACACCTTGCACCAGACCAGGCTGCTCCGAGCTCCGTCCAACCCAGCCTCGAACCTTCAGGAACAGGACCAATGTTTCACCAATTCCTTGGTGAAAAAGGCCGTTTCCTTCCCTCAGTTACAGCTCTGGAAAAGTTCTCCACCAGCCTGGACAGGGAGCAGGGAAGAGGAGATGGGGAGGAAAATCCAGCAGGGAGGAGGAGCTGGCGGCACGGGCGCCGAGCCCCCTTCCTGCAGGAACAAGGAGCCCTTGGTTATCAGCAGGGACAGAGCTAATTGCAGACCCCATCTTATGCTCACAAGTTTTGCCATAGGACACGGAGCACAACAAACTCCTTTGTGATTTAGATCACAAGTTACAGAGATATTATCCCGTGACGATAAAACTTCCCTTCTGCCACTGAATAAAGGCAAGGGGAGGACTGGGGAAGTATTGTTAACATGAACCTTTTGGAAGGGTTTCTGCATATTTTTGTCACCCTTTTGTCCTTTCAGAAGCTGTGTGGATAGTTATGGCAGGGCTGACTATGTTATCTTATGTACTAAATCCGCCTAGATCTGTAGATGATGTCTTAGGGGGTGAAAAAGATTAATAAGGAATCACTCCAATGGCTTTAGGACAGCTAAGAATCTTAACCCATTTAACCTCCCCTAAAACACACAATCAGATCAGAGGAAGTTGTAGGAAACTCATTTCAAAGACTCCAGGCGACACTTTTTAGGTCAGATTTACAAAGCTCATTAGAATGAAGGTCTGTTACTTTAGATTTTAATACTAAGACACACTAAGAAACCCTCTTGGCCCATTTAGGAAACACACAAAGCAAAGAATGCAAATTTTAAAAAGAAACATAATCTTAATGCATGTGCTCYGCCACCAAATCTGTGTAAAACCCTCCTAGCTTATGTTCTTATGGAAACCAGGAGAAAACACATCAAAAAGGGACAACAAATGCCTATTTACTGACATCTTTTTTATCCTTTCAAGTACAGAGAATGTGATTCTTTACAAATTATATTTGTTTGGGAAGAAACTGCACTATTTAAGTACTGATTGTTCTGGTCCCTGWCACCTGCCTAAAAATCTGTTTTTCCTAAGGGGGGTGAGTGTGGAGCAGCTGAAAGATGTTCATGGATTTATGGCCACCTAACTGGACCCTGATTGGGGTCAGGTCCAAACCCAGCTACAAAAAGAGGGGAAAGAATGAGGGTGGTCAAAGCTCCTGCTCTGTTTGGTGCAGAAAGCACAAGAAYTGAAGGTGAGCTCTTCCTGATCTTCTCTGTGATAAGACAGTGGCTCTTAAGCACAGGAATTAGGACAGAAAAATGGGAAAAAAACAAACAAGAGGGGCCTGTCATTTCATAGCTTAATATAATTGTACATATCTGGCCAGATTTTGGTCGAAGGGAAATGGTATCCTGAAGTGGAAATAAAAAAGGAAGAGATCACTTTGTGCAGTATCAGAATGACAAGCCATCAAAATTCTGTGGTTAATTAGGAGGAAAAAGCCCTGTGTAGAATGAGCTGGATGGCTTGGGAAACTTTAATTTTAATCTTGTGATATCTCCTAATAACAAAAGGCCTCCACGATATATCAAACAAATTTCTAAATGTATGATCAATGTGTTTGACATGTTATTTAATTAGGATTCTTCGTGACAGAGACAATATGAAAAACTAGTGTCAACATTCTGACAGTGGAATAAATAAATAGATGTAATTATTTCTCATACTGATCCCTGATGAATTGTAATGTATCAGGCCAGACTGCAGAGCAGAGTTCTAAGGTTTCCCTAATATGATAGAGTTTGATGTAAGGGGTGTCATGTATCCAATATTTTGCTGTTTTATTAGAATAAAAAGCTCTCTGGGGATTTCAAGTTCAAATGGTCACAAGTCTCCCCCCCTCCATTCCTACTGTGCCTAATGCAAGGATAAGCACTGAAATATGTTTAGAAAAATGCTAGTGCAGCTGGAAAAAGCCAAACATTAGCCTGCAAGAATCTGAGAAAAACCCAAAACACCCTGAGCTTGCTCAAAATCCACCCCTAAATGCGATATTTGGGTAATTTTTCTGTGCCCTGAGCCTCTTCTTGGAAGAGAGGTTTGGCCATATGAGATATGGGATGTATAAGGACAGCTCTCAGGGTTAGGCTGAGAGTTTTCTGCAGGACAATCCCACTCCCTGCAGCAGAGCTGGGCCTCCAAATTCCTCCTGGAGGAGAGCGAGGACGYGGGAAGGGCCCAAGGCAGCCAGCACAAGTGTGGCCATCATCACACAGACAGGGAAGAATGCACTATCTGTTCCCTTGGCCAAGAGAAATTAGAGTTAACATTTAACAGGAGGGAATGGACTTCAAAGGGAGAGGCAGCTGGATGTGAATAATGGCAGATGAAAATGCTAACAGCAGCACAAAGCTGCAGGTGGTCGTGTTTGGCTGGGGAGAACACATCCGCCACGGAGGAGCCTGCAGGGAGCAACCCTGGGACAACACTGCTGGAGAGCAGAGAGGAGAGGGCTCTGGGGAGCTGCTCTGGGGTGGGACAGGAGCCATGGAATCCCAGAACATGGAATGGTTTGGGTTGGAAAGATCTCAGAGGTTGGCTGGTCCATGGGCAGACACCTTCCACTAGAGCAGGTTGCTCCAAGAGCTGCAGATAATCAATATTTCCACAGAATTCCCCACTAACTCCTGCAGAACCACACCTTCCTCATGGACTGAATCCCAAATCCAGCTCTCTGCAGAGCATCTGATTTGGAAGGAAGGACCGAGGCTTTTTAAGTTGCTTGGAGAAAACTTGAGCAGGTGGGGATGGTTSCTCTGGGTTTGTTTCTGAAGCTGAACTACCCCAGACATCCTTTCAAGCCTTTTGATACAAAACCATGGATCTGTCACCTCCTTTTCCTGTCAGCTGCTGCTTCACACACAGGAGATCAACTGTATTTTATACAAATACCCACACTGCCATAAATTACATCAATTAACTCTGCTCAATTTAACACAGGTATTATAATGATATGAYTATTACTAGGAGAAGGTGCCAGAAGCAGTGAGATTATGTAGGAATCATCCTCTCAAGTGAGTTTTGCTGGATTTTTTCGTTACTCTTAAAGGCAGCTGAATGCTCTGATATCTCTGTTCATATTRACCTTACCAGAGAATTTATAAACAAATAACACCTATAAAACTGGGATAAAAGTAATTACTTGCTACCCATTTATAGGATAAAAACTCATCAAATTTTAACGATTTTGTTTCTCTTCTTCAACTTCAGCCTGAATAAAGAAACAAAAGGCAAGTCCAGGGTGGCACCAGTCCCTGAGGGAACATCTCATTCTCAGCCTGTATCAGAAGCCAAACAGACCTAAAATATTGGCTTACAGGAGCTCCTGATGGTGGGAAGGACCTGCACAATCAGTACCTGGATTTACCTGTGGATTGTGAGCCAGTCCTGCCCTCGGCTCCCTTCAAAGCAGCTGGGATGCAGAGAAATAAATCCCTGAGCTGCTGCACAGACAGAGCACGGCCAGAAATATCTGCAAGGGAAGGGAAGTGCCACAGTGCTGTGTGGCAGGAATCTAAAATGGAACGTGAACAAGGAATATGAATAAGAACTAACACAGAATAGGAATATTGCTGCAAAGTGAGTTTTAGAATCAGGGCAAGATTTGCTGTGGTGCCTGTTCTGRAGTGTTCCCAGTGTTCCCTTAGTCCCTAAGCAGATGATGCTAGTTTTAACAAATGAAGCTGGATTAATTTAAAGTATTTAAAGTGATCAGCAGCCCTTAGGTTAACAAACAGATGTCATTTTTCTTCCAAGTTTTGATGAAAACACCCTGCCAACCCGAGCTCCTCGGACAGGGAGCCACCTGAAYCCTTGCCTACCTKCTCCAGTGCCTCGGAGTGGCTGCASCAGCAGCTGCTGTGGGATTAATGGACAGCAACCTTCAGGGAGATGGATTGGGGAGGTCAGGGAGATGCAAACGGCCGTGACACGTGCCATGGATCACTGTGTGCCATGGATCACTGTGTGCCATGGATCTCTGTGTGTGTGCCATGGATCACTGTGTGTGTGCCATGGATCACTGTGTGCCATGGATCACT